>MU214073.1:90544-102262 GCA_018584345.1 Thuja plicata | reverse complement strand
TAGGATCTTGTGTTCATCATTCATAAGAGAATGTTAAGGAACTTATTTTCATCATTGGGCCATTATTAACGGACATCGGAAAATCACACAATCATCACTAGTCACAAGTGCAACTATGAAGATATGAGTGTGATTTATATCAGATTGGAATGTGGAAATATTCTAACATAAGAATCAAAGACATAAAGGTCAAGATGACTATGATGTTAGCTTACCCAATTTAATATAGAAAAACCATGCTTGCATCAAGGCATAGAGGCCAGGATGACTAGTAGAACGATTGTGCAAAAAATAGTGAAGCATAAAGCAGGAAGCAAATAAAAACATGCCCCATGCCCCAAGTCCTCTAGCTATGCATTACGGAGAGACTTATTAGACAAGGACACTCAACAAAAATCAATAACAGTCAGCACACAAAGAAAATATCATGACATAACTCAAGCATTAAGTGTTGCATTTAAAAATTTAAGTGTGTTAATTGATACTGAGTTCCGAGGATAAGGATCAAATGCTTGCAAGAAGGTAAGACCACATGACAAAATTGGGTAAGACCAAACTGATAAGTGTTGAAAAACACTCGATGTCGGGGGTTGTATTGAAAAATATAGTTGGGGTGGTGTTAAAAAACACCATTTGTGAGGTGTCCTAAAGACTAACGCATCCAAGAGACCAAAGCTAACACAGTTATGCCCCCTAAACAAAGACAAGGACCAATTCCAGACCAAGGCAACAAGAACAAGGCATTATGGAGAAAGGCTAAGTGTAGCGGGCATGCGCTAAGAAACAGGGGTGCAAAGGCCTCAAGTAGCGCCCGTTTCCAGGCTTTTACCGCTTGGATTTTATTACAATTTTTTTCTCTTTCATTTTTTTCATTTTTTTCTTCTTTTTTTTCAGTACTTTTTATAAAAAAAAAATTTAAGTTTTTTCTACCAAGGCGTCTGTTTCTAGGTTTTCACCAAGGCACTTTTGCTATTTTTTTGAATTTTTTGAATTTTTGAATTTTTTTGTATTTTTGGAATATATAATTTTTTTTGGAGATACATCAAAGCACCTATTGCTAGGTTTTCATAAAAAGATGATCATTTTTTCAAGACATTTTCTAATTTTTAGAATTTTTTGGCAATATATCATTTTTTAGATTTTTTTTGGACCAATAATTATGTACAAAGGATGCCCCCAGACAGAAAGGGTGTCATGGATAGAACTTCTTCAAGTGCAAAACATTGATAGGATCAGGGAGCTATTCTCCCTTTTCTGTAGATAGTAAATAAGCACCTGTCCCGAAAGCTACTGTGATAATGTAAGGTCCAAGACAATTAGGTTCAAATTTTCCCTTTTGATCTCTATGTTGTTGATTCTTAGGATTTTCACGTAGGAAGAGATCTCCCACTTGGAATTCTCTAGGGTGAACCTTTTTGTTGAAGGCCTTGGACATGTTCTTTTGATAGACCCTCATATGGTCAAATGATGCTTTACGTTTCTCATCTAGAAGTTCCAACTCTTGAAGTCTCATGGCATGGTAGTCTTCATCTGTAACTAGACCATGGAGAGAAACTCTAAGAGAAGGAATCTCAACCGCCAAAGGTAACACTGCTTCAGCACCATATGCCAAGGCAAAAGGAGTAGCCCCAGTAGGAGTACAAATACTTGTTCTATAGGCCCACAAAGCCAGATTTATCTGTAAATGCCAATCTCTACCATTCTTACAAACTATTTTATGCAATATTTTAAGAATGGTTTTGTTTAATTCCTCTACTTGACCATTTCCTTGTGGGAAGTAAATGGAGGACCAATGTTGTTTAATCTTGAATTTCTTGCAAAGTTGTTTAAGGTCCTAATTTTTGAACTGGCCTTCGTTGTTAGTAATAATCTCGAAAGGCACTCCATATTGACAAATTATATGGTTCAGAATGAATAAAGAGACCATCTTGTTTGAGGCAACAGAAAGTGGGACAACTTCTACCCATTTGGTGAAGTAATCAGTAGCAGTGATAATAAACTTGTGTCCACCTGATGAGTTGGGATGAATCTTCCCAACAAGGTCAAAGGCCCAGCGCTGAAATGGCCAATGAGATATAGAGGGATTAAACTCCCTACCTAGAGCATGTATCAAGTTACCATGTTTTTGACACTTTTCACATGACTTTGCAAAAGCTACTGCATCAATCTACATCGTGGGCCAATAGTACCCTAACCTAAGCAACCTTCAAGCCATGGAAAGACCATTGGAGTGTCCCCCATAGATGCCCTCATGAATGTCAACTAACACTTGATCAGATTCTTCCTTTTCTAAGCATCTAAGAAGTGTTCCATCTAGACCCCTCCTATACAAATCACCAATAATAAGGGAATGATGAGAGGCATTTCGGGTAAGATCTCAACATTCAGATTGGTTAAAGGTTTCAGGTATAATGCCATCATGAAGGTATGAATAAATGGCACCATAATGAGATGACTCTTGACCAACAAGGGTACAAATGATATGGATTTCTTGGGACTCAAAGATAGGGTGATGTAGCTCTTCCACCAGGAATTCAAATCTTGATTCATGTTGTTCTAACTGAAGAAGTGAAGAAAGTGTAGTCATAGCATCAGCTACTTTGTTTTTTGTTCTAGGGATTTTCTGAAATGTGACAAATGTGAAACATCATTTCAAGGAATCAACCATTTTCTTGTAGGGTACCAATTTCTCATGTTTTATTTGATATTCATCATTAACTTGGTTGATTATCAGCTGGGAATCCCCATAGATGTGTAACTCTGTAATTCTCCATTCTATGGTTATCTTAAGTCCATTTGTTAAAGCTTCATACTCAGCAATGTTGTTTGTACATGGGAACAATAATCTGTAAGACTTAGGGATTGTATACCCATGAGGAGAAACAAATAATACCCCAGCTCCTGAACCATTTTGCATAAAAGATCCATCAAAGAACATCTTCCAAGTTCTTTTAGTCATATACATAAGATATTCATCTGGGAAATCAACTTGAATAGGTACATCATCTTGTAATGGGAAATCACCCAATTGATCTACTATGGCTTTTCCTTTAATTCATTTTCACTTGATGTACTCAATGTCAAACTTTGAAAGTATCATCATCCACTTAGCAAGTCTACCTATGAGAGAAGCCTTACTTAACAAATATTTGAGTGGATCTATTTTTTCTATGAGGTGTATAGTGTGCACAAGCATGTAATGTCGCAACTTTTGGGAAGCAAACACAACAGCAAGGCAATCTTTCTCAATGCTAGTTTAATTAACCTCATATGAAACAAGAGTATGGCTGATGTAGTATATTTCTCTTTCTTTCCCATTTTCATCAAGTTGAGCTCGTAATGCCCCCAAGGAAGATTATGTCGCTGAAATGTATAAAATAAGTGGTTTCCCTAGGATAGGAAGCATTAAAATAGGAGGATTTTCCAAATATTTCTTGATTTGATCTATGCTCTTTTGACAATCCTCATTCCAAATACATTTGACTCCTTTATGTAAGTTCTTATTGAAACGTTGAGCTCTATCTGCCAATTGTGAAATAAATCTCCTTATAGATTGAAGACATCCCTGAAGACTCCTCATTTGACTAATGTTTTTAGGAGGTGGCATATCTATAATTGCTTGAACTTTTTTAGGGTCAACCTCTATTCCTTTTGCTGAAATGATGAATCCAAGTAATTTTCCAGAGGTGACTTTAAATGCAGACTTTTTAGGATTTAGCCATAGTTAAAATTGTTTCATGCGATCTAGAATTGCTTCCAAATCATCTAAGTGTGTATCTCTTTGTTTAGACTTGGCCAAGGTATCATCCACATAATCTTCCATATTCTTATGCATCATGTCATGAAAAATAGTTGTCATAGCTCTTTGATAGGTACCTCCTACATTTTTTAATCCAAAAGGCATAACGTTCCAAGAATAGGTACCCCATGCACAAGTGAATGCAGTCTTTTCTTGATCTTTAGGAGCTATCTTAATTTGATTGTACCCAGAAAAACCATCCATCAAAGAATAAATCTCTTAACCCGCAGTCATATCCACTATCATGTCTATATTAGGGAGTGGAAAGTTATCCTTTGGGCATGCTCTATTGAGATCTCTAGAATCTGTGCAAACTCGAATGGATTTGTCATGTTTGGAAACTGGTACAATGTTTGATATCCATTCAGCATAGGCAATAGCTCTTATAAAGGCAATAGCTCTTATAAATTTGGCTCCAAGGAGTTTCTCTAATTCTGCTTTGACTAGAAGAGCTATGTGAGGATGCATCTTTCTCAATTTTTGTTTAATTGGTTTGACATTTGGAGCTATAGATAAGTGATGCATAATAAGATTAATGTCCAATCCTAGCATATTTGAATAAGTCCATGCAAAATTGATTTTCTTTCTCTATAAGAACTTAGTGTAAGCTTATTTTTCTATTGGTGACAAGGACTCAGCCAAGTGCACTATCTGTGGAGCCTCATTTGTACCCAAATTAACTGCTTGTGTTGGCTCAATAAGAACTAAAGATTGATCCTGAAAATAGCTAGGAAGATGATCAAGTACCTCATCCTTAGGTTCCTCAGAGAGGTTTTCACCCTTGGATACATCATTTATTTTTAATTTTTTCGGTTCTAACACTGCCACACAGTGGTTTTTGCCATTAGGACACCTATTCTTTTTATTTTATTTTCTCTTTATCTTCTGACTAAGGTACTTGATGTCTGGCTATGTCATACTAGTAGCTGGATCACTAGCGGAAGAGACCACGGATTCAATGGCATTTAGGTAACAAGTTATCTCATAATCATTTTGGAATGTTAAAAGCTTAGGTTCTTGATAGCGTTGGGACCAATCATTAAGTTCGGGATGAACAAGAGGTAAGTCAATGGCTGGTTCAAGGCTATAAATATGAATGATATTGGTGACTGAAGAGTTAGAGTCTATCAAGTGTCCCTCTAAGCTACCCAAATCAAGATTCATCCTAACAAGTGAAGAATCATCCACTAAGGAAACATGTGGGTTCAAAACCTCTAATCCTACACATGACTTGTTGGCTACCTTGGATAGAGAGCTATAAGTGTGAACAACATCAATATCTCTATCAACTGTTGAGGGCTCTGAAAAAGAGTCCCATTCATACTCATTAGAACTGGTATCTAAACTGGGACTGGGATGCTTACAGCATGAAGGCTTGGGACATCGCAATGATGAAGGTCCAGTTTAATCAAAATTAGCACTTTCTCTTTCCATTAAATGAACAAGATTCTTTCTTTGATGCTCTCTCAAAGGATCCTCTATATCTGATTCTTGTTCTAAAGTTGCAACTGATGCATGGGCGACTGAAATATCTGAATCTCCCCAAAGGAGATTGGTGGAAGGGACCCAATCTTCATACATATCCTACTAATTTGTCAAATTAGGTTCATATTCTAGTTCATCATCACTATCCAACTTTTCTAAGAGAGGATTGGTACACTTGTTGCAATTTTCAAATCCTAGGCCAACTGGTTTCTTGGACTTGCGTCCAAATTTAGCATGATCAAGAGGTTCGGACCTAGCATCCAAATTATGATTAAGAGGGTCTTAACCATGATAGTCCATCTTCTTCACAAAATTATATCCTCTTCCATAAGCTTTAGGAGAAGGAGAGAATTTCTCATTGTGCTTATACTTTTCTTCTCTATAGATCTAGTCTCTAACAAATGTTTCCTCTTTCTCATTTTGAATAGGTACTGATGATTCTACAAATTTTGCAAATAATGTCATAGTTGAAGAGGAAGGCTTCATCTCTTTTGAAGGTTAACGATAAGAATGAGGTGAAACTGGCAATGTTGTGAGGGAGTTGAGTTGATACCCCCCCATACCAAGGTCTATTGTCTTAAACTTGTCTTTACATTTTGCTAATGTAGCATCAAAATCTTCTACTTCTCTATTGAGGGGAACATGAGCCCCTACTGAAATTGAATTAACAGATAAATTATTATACCTAGGTATACAAATCTCTATGCCATTGTAGGGGAACTTAACACATTGATGGTAGGTAGACAACACTGCTTGCATGTCATGAATCCATGGTCTACCAAGTAAGATATTATATTCAAGGGGTCTAGCATCAACTATTTGAAACAAAATATCCTTTTGAATAGGGCCAATCCTAATAAGAAGGATGGCCAACCCCTTGGAACTTCTTTCTGCCTCATCATAGGCTTTGATATTAATCCTCTTTCTGGTATCTATAACCTCTTTAGAATAACCCAATTTTTTCAAAAGACTAAAAGAAAAAATATTAAGCCCAGCACCCCCATCTATCAACACACACCTAACACAAGTTCTATGGATCATGACCTCAATATGAAGGGCAAGATTGTGCGGATGGATCAAAGCTTTATCATCATCTTCTGAAAATGTAAGGTAATGAGGGGTAGCAATGTGATTAACCATATTCTGGAATTGATCAATATCTAAGTTGTTGGGGATATTTTTCATACGCAAATCATCCTTAAGGATTTGTTTATGTCATGGAGACAACTCTAAGAGCTCAAAGATCAAAATCTAAGTAGGAGTTATTTGTAACTAATCAACAAGATTGTAGTTTGATTTAGGATTAACAGCTGGTTTCAAGGTGACAGGCTTAGATGCCACTTGCTTAGGTTTACTGGATTAGCTTGAATTGGGTCCTCTAATGACAATGGGACCTTGACTTTGGGTAACAGCATTAAGGGTGTGAGACAACCTTCTAGAGTTGGGATCCCTTAGCACCACAACAGGTTCTTTATCAAAAATAGGAGGAGAGTCTTCATCTAGATCATAACCATAAGGATCTCTTCCACTCATCATGTTAACATTTTCCTCCACAAATTCAAGCATGTTGATGGTATTCTCTACATCTGTATAAGTATAGTTGATCTCATCTTTTCCATTCTTAGCTTTATAGGTCTCCCCCTTTTCATATTTGGGCAAAGGTTCCTTGAATGCCTTGTGGTCAGTGTTGGTTTTCAATCCATCTACTGTAAGTTTTCCATTCTCAATGAGATCTTGAACGAGATGCCTGAGTCTACCATAATTTTCAACATTATGTCCAATACCATTATGAAATATGCAAAAGTCATCCTCCTTCCACCACCATGGTTTTTCTTTAGGTATATGAAAATGTGTTGCATCTAGAGGATGTGCCAGATTTCTATCAATAAGTTTTTGTGAAATTTCCCCATATGTCTCACCAAGTTTTGTAAATTGACGTCTTTCACTCTTAGGCTTACCCTGGTAACTTGTCTTACTTTCTTGTTGAGAGGGTGCATTGAGCTTGGTAGCTTTAACAGTACTAGATAAGTGTAGAAAAGGTTGATCCTTATGTTGGGAGGAATCCACAACTCCATCATTAACCACGTGTTTGTTCTTATTCCAATATTGGTTTTTTCCTTTATCCTTGTTAGAGTTGTTATTGCTTTGACCATTGTTGTTTTTATTTCCATGTTTAGTCAAAATTCTTTGTTCTTTCAAAACATCCTCAATTCAGCATGCAGTCTCAACCATGGTGTCAAATGAATCAAAAACCATTTTCTTAACCTCATACCGCATTTCGGGAACCAAATTGCTAACAAGAATGTCAATCTTTTAATTATCAGGAATAGTTCTAGAATAGCAAGAGCATTTTCATCTCCACCTTTGCAAGAAGGTAACAAAGGACTCTCCTTGATTCTTCTTTAAGCTACATAAGTCCAACAAAGTGATAGATCTTGAAATATTGTATGCAAAGTGTTGAACAAATCTTTGAACAAGCTCTTTGAAAGTCTTAATAGGAGGAGTTATCTTAGTAAACCATTCTATTGCTTGTCCCTTAAGACATCATGGAAATAACCTCATGAGATAAGAATCATCTTGATGGAACTCAAAACTAGTGGTATTAAACTATCACACATGATCATGTGGATCTCCACTTCCATCATATTTTTCATATTGAGGAATTTCAACGTTTCTAGGAAATTTTTTCATGTCAACACTCTTATAAAAAGGATTAGGACAAATCAAGTCCAATGAGAAAGAATTCTTAGGTGCAGATATCTTGGCTATTTATCTTTGCATTTCATCCATATTCTCCTCTTGAGATGGATCTTGTCTCTTAATCTTTCTATCCACATCAAAGTTGTAAGGGACCCTAGCACCATGATTGATTAGATTCTTTAGGATCTTATCCTAGTTTTTCTTCACATACTTCTCCACATACTATTGAAAAAATGGT
Source organism: Thuja plicata (assembly GCA_018584345.1). Lineage (NCBI taxonomy): Eukaryota > Viridiplantae > Streptophyta > Pinopsida > Cupressales > Cupressaceae > Thuja > Thuja plicata. The sequence goes on along the minus strand of MU214073.1, from coordinate 94,040 downwards.
TCTTGTTGCATGTGCATGAAATCTTGGGAGGTGTGGTCAAAGCTCATACTACTACCTCAATATTGTGAACCATAATGAGCATTTTGTAAAGATGGCTTTGAGCTCCTAGGAGGATTTTGAATCTTATGATGATCATGTATAGAAACCCTTCTTCCTCTAGGACTAGGAGATTGTGATGGTGAGCTTGAATGTCTCCTACTTCTTGGAGTCCTAGGAGGAGTGGATGGAGGAGAACTGTTTCCACCACTAACATGCATATTGTTGAATGGATCATTGAGTTGTCTAGCCAAGTGCCTATCTCTTTCCTCTTGAAAGGCTTTCCTTTCCATTTCTATCAAAGTTTGCTTCTCCAACTCTAGGAATCTAATTTATTCTTCCTTATGAACTTTTTCATCTTGGAATACCTTCTTTTCATGCTCAATCCTCTTGAGCCTATCACTCATGTAGTTGGTAGATGTTTTAAGAGGTGAGCTTGCTCTTGAATTTTGAAACAAGTTGTTGGTATAAGTTGTATTGATATGAGAATCATGAAGCTCATCTCCTTGTTTCTCATGTTCTGATAACTCATCATCATAAACATGTCTCTTACCTCTCTCTCTCAGCCCTTTGGTGTGCATCCAAATATCTTGTTGAAATAAGGGGTGAGGTTGGTCTACTATTATGGGAGGAACCACTAAGTGAAATAGCATGTCCACTCCTTGCAAACAAATCATCATAACGTTTATCCATTGCTTCCCTCTCCCTCCGAGTCATTGTGTAACTCATATCCATAGAAGAGTGAGAAGATGCTAAGGGGATACCCAACTTTCTAAGGTGACTCTCAAAATCAAACCAAATTTTTGAAGTATTCCTAGGTGATTGATCAAATATGGGTCCTTTTTCCTTATGTCTTTGGCGAGTTTGAACTAAGGGTAATTGGTTAAAAACCACTTGAGGTCATTTTCCTTGATTTACTTGATATCTTGTTGTAACTAGCATGAAAGAAAAGGTACTAGCTAATAGGATTACCCTAAGAGATGTTGGTACCAAACTAGGATAGAAAAGGAATTAACTTATCCAAAAAGAGGTGATAAGATAGAAAATTGCAAATAGGGATAAGCCAACACTGCCACAGAGGTGCCCTTTAAATTTGGGTGAATACCCTAGCACATATGGACCAGGAGGATGGTATTACCCAAATTATATAAATTGAGATTGAAATTGTATGAAAGTGGATGGACAAGAGACTACCAAGACTCTCCAAATGTTTTATCAAAGAAACTAAAGGTTTATCTTTTCAACAAGGATGGTTTCTAGCTCACCAAGTGCCAAGCAAGGTCACTTGTGAAATCAAATATTGTTAATCCAAGAGGTCAAACAAAAGAATCCAAAGCTAAAAAATATTCTAACAGTAAGGTAAGTAATCCACTCAGATCTGGATCAACCCAGAAAACTGAAAATGACGGGACAACAAGCTAAAACGGGCTCAGAAATGACAGCAACATTTCACTGACGGGCAATTTCACGTGAGGAATTGTTGTCTTGCATGAGGATTTATAGAATCACATGAGGAAGTGCATAGAGTAGCATGAGGAAACTCAGACTGGTATGATATTAAAACACCAAATTGGCAAAGTTTTGCGAGAGGATACAGACACAGCCACGCGAAGAAATGCAGCAAACGACGTGAGGAAACAGTTTTCTCATGTGAGGAAAGGACACAGAACTCAGATTTTTGATCATTTTAAATAACCAACTAGGTGCATTAATAGATTTTATCATGAATCAAATACATAAGATAGTAATTAGTGAGTTCAAGCAATCAATGTCTTCAAACAATGAGCAAGGGACAAAACAACCTTGCACATGAACATAGATAGTGTCATAGTAATTCTACTCCATAAGAATGCTACTTGTGTATGTTCTCAAATTTTTTCCAATCACACACATAGTCCTAGAGAATAAAAAGTTGGTTGCACTATGGTTCTTAGTAATGGCTTGACTCTGCAACTTTTTCAATCTCAAGTGGGTGAAATTCAATCCCGGCGCATCGAGGTTTTGACACAGTCTGAGAATTTAATCAATCAGGAGCTGCTGAGGAGATCTGACAACCCACAAGAAACTACACCCATGGAGATTTCTTCCACAAGGAAATTTATATAGTGGTTGTCACTACCATGGAGAAAATGGTTATTACCGCTTGAGGTTCTGTCCATGTGGTTGACCCAATAAAGGGAATATCCACTACAGTTAACCCTCTCTAACAAGGAAGACTCACAATATGGACCACATGGGGACTTAGTTTGGATTCAAGGGTTCCAAGTTTCTGATTCTCCCAAAAAGGGAAAAGAGCATAATCCTCTAGCCTCTTCACCTCACCAAAACATAGCAAACATGATTCATTGACCCACTAATTTAAAATCACCTCATTCAAGATTCACACAACAACAAATGACACCAATCCCTGAAAGAGAGAAAGTATTGTCAAAATTTGAAGGCCAAACCAATTTGGCCAATGAGGTAAAAACAAAATCCTTCCTTTCCTACAAGGGGATCTATCATCAAGAAGAGATTCGCATGTAAAACAAGTGAATGAAGCCCCCACTCTCTCGAGATCACCACAAATAGTGTTCATAGGGCCTAATTACTATGTGAAACATATATGCAAGAAAGCAAATCTAGGTCCATTTTTAGAGCACCAATTGGAAATGTGATTTATGAAAGCAAGAAACACTCAAGCTAAACACATAAGATGTTCATTTTAATTCCCAAAATCCAAATGTTATAGAGATCAACAAAATACCTCAAATCCAATGAAACATGAATCATTTTTTGTTTATCCAAGCAAGTCCAAATCAGCAACAGCAACAACAAATCACAAATCAAAAACCACTGGAAATAGTAAACATTAGTGGTTAGCATGAAAAACCAAGATCCAAAGGTATATCAAATGAAAAAACTAGATCTAAAGACAGAATCTCGCACAAGATAATAGATAGAGCAGCACAAAAAAGTACATAGGCCCACGTGAGGAAATGTTGTCTCACGTGAGGAAATGCACAGTACCGCGCGAGGAAGTGTACAGAAACAGACAAATACAGAAATAAATGCAAACCAGTCAGATCCAGCCTAATTCCAGATGTTGTGTGAAGATTCAAGTCGTGTCATGCGAGGAAGTACCCTATGCTACATGAGGAAACTCAGAACCTATCAAATCTCATGCCAAAACCTGCAAAATGTCACACGATAAAACTCTGCAGACAAAAATAGCAAGTACAAAAAAGACAAAAAATTTAGAAATCCAAAAATAAATTGCTAAAAATAGGTATGTGATAGAAAATGAATCTTCTGCCACATGGTGGGCGCCAAAAATGTGTGATGAAAATGCATCACACTTCTATGAATCATTCCATCCAAGGTTGCTCAAGAATGAGGCCTCAAATATCAATCCATAGCTCTCTAGTCATGGAGTGCAAAGGTTTGAAATGGAGGCCCTCAGATTGACCTAGTTAGTGCC
>MU214073.1:68487-89956 GCA_018584345.1 Thuja plicata | reverse complement strand
TTAAATCTTTTAATTAAATAAGATAAATTTTATTTAATTAAAAAGAAAATTAAATCTTTTAATTAGATAAAAATGATCAAACCTTAGGAAATATTAAAATAATTGAATTAATTACAATTTGATCAAGAAAATTCATTTGAATTGAAAATATTGCAAAGCATTGATTTAGGAAATTGATAAAATGATAAATTGGGACCCAAAGTCTAGGTGACCATTTTAGGGTGCATACAAGAGGAACCCAACAAGAACAACCTGACAGTAGAAGCCGACAAGAAAAGAACAATGCAAACCGACAAGCAGAAAAGAGAGGAACCTGACAGAGCAACGGAACCCAACCAACAGACTTTCCATGAAAACTGAGAATTAGACACAGAAAGTCAGTTACATCCCAGAAAAAGTGGATCTGAATTCCACATCAGATAAAATAATTATATTCTATTTATAGAGTCTTTATTTGTTTTAAATCCATTACTTAAGGGACAAGAAATATAATTGTAATTGTTTTAATCAGTCTAACTGATTAACAACATGCAAATTAGGGATCAAGGTCAAGTTGTAAACCTTTGATCATAGAGTTAGTTTTGTAATATGTGAAACTACATTTGGTCAATCTATCTTATAAATAGATGTTTTAATCATTCATTACAAAGGATGAGAGGATGAATGTAGCCAACAAGCACATCTATGGATCAGACTAAGAGTTTCAAGATGCATAACAGCAAAAGGTGAATTTGGTTATCAAGAACCAAGAACAGAGGATACTAAGCAACAGAGGTATTATTCAATCACATTAGGTGATACATATATACATGTAATCTTGAATGGATCTATAATCATATATATTATATTGCATACACTTAGGTCAATGAGTAATTTTCTTACATTCTAACAAGTGAAGCAAAGTGTAAAAATCCTTTCAAGGAAGATGGATTTAACAATCCTTTGTAAATCTCTTAACCGAGTGCACACTAAATAGTCTTGCTAAAGCTCTTAACATAGTAAACTTTAACAAGTCTCCATAGATACTCCTAACTGGGTAGATCATTAGAATTGATCAAATTGTAAGCCTTAACCGGCCCATAGTGAAGATTTTTCTGGGTCTCATCCCCACTACAGTTTTTACCTTCTTATTGAGGTTTTCTGCATTATCATATCTTGTGTTATGTTTCAATTACTTTCATGAATGTTTACATGTTTATTAAGTTAAAGAATTGATATAACTTACACAAAGATAGTTTAGAACAGATGGTTAGTTATATAATTGATTACACAATGGATAAAGGTTAAAAGATATAAAAGTTTTAGAGGTACTGATTCACCCCTCCCCTCTTAGTACACACTTCCCATTAATTCCAATGGGACATACATTCAAAAAATTATATGAAATACTATGGCATATATAATATTTAACAAAGTATGTCACTACTATCTACCCATAGGTTTTGGTGGTTATGACTCTACTTATAGTATGATCATAAGTTGAAGTACTTAAACGTTTCACAAGTGTTTTGGAAATGTCTTAAAATAGAGCATAAAATCAATATAAAATAGAGACAAATTATTGCCCCATTAATCCCCAAGGAAATGGACAAGCTGAAGTCACTGACAAAAAAATCCTGAAGATCTTGAAGAAAACAGACAATGAATCTGGTCGAGAGTGGCATTTGCAGCTCAGTTCCACATTATGGGCATATAGAACAAGTGTGAGAACACCTACAGAAGCAAATCCCTTCTCCTTGGTATATGGATCAGAGGTGATTCTACCCCTCGAGATTGAAATCCCATCCCTCATAATATCACTAAAAAATATCATATCAGATGACGAATACAGAGTTACTAGGCTTAGTGAACTAGAACTGTTAGATGAGAGATGCCAAAAGGTAATGAATCACTTACAAGCCTATCAAAATTGCCTTAGAATAAATTATCACAAGAAATTTAAGCCATCTACATTTGAGGTAGAAGATCTCATCCTTAAGGAAAAATAGAATAATCAATTAGAAATAGTTAATCTGGGAAAGTTTGAGCCTAATTGACTAGGACCATACGTCATTATCAAATCATGTGACAATAGGGCATATCAACTGACAACTCAAAAAGGAGATCAGCTCCCTAGTTATATCAATAGCGTGCACCTCAAAAGGTTATATTCATGATATCTCAAGGCCAAGTATACATGTCATATAAGATCCTAGAAAAGTATTAAAAAAATCAAAAAATATAAAAGTTATTGTTACCCAAAATTTCCCATTATCTATGAATTCTGGCTACAAGTGGAGGAGAATGTGTCTCCCACAAGGGTAGAGCCAGCTTGTAGGATTTTGAATTATTTCCTAGTCTTAATATTTCCCTCTACAATTTTTGAAGCCCTTTGTTTTACCCTAATTCATGAAAGACAACCTAAGGAAGAACACCCTTAGCAAATTTGATATAAACCCTAGTTGGTCCACGCATTTTCTATTTCTTCATTACCTTTTCCAAGTGACTTAAGTTCTTTTAAGTCATGTGCACATTTCAAATGCCCTTTAGTCACTTAGTTACACAAGGGAAAAGGAATATTTTGTACTGTTCAGCGATCATGAGATTGCCTTTCTCGCGTAGTCTCCCAAAGAAAAATAATATCCCCTCAGGCTATTGAGACTTAGCGTTGATCATTCAATCGAGATCTGATCTGATGGTAGTCACTAAGTTTCCTGATGTAACCCTCAATTAATGCATGGTTTAGAGATCTCGTGACCCAATGTATTTTTCTAAAACTGCAGATGTAGCTTGAGTTCAAGCCAAGTTCGGTTAAGATCCTTTTGATCGCCAAGTCTCGCAATAAACCCAGAGTCAACCAAATGTTTAGTGACTCGGTGATTTAAAAATTTTCAATTAATCAAGGTTAGCTGGAGTCAAAGCTAGGGTGATCATGATCCAACTTGTAGGAGATGACACGTGAATGCCATGTGGCAGATTTGCAGGAGTCAGGATAGTGACAAGGTCAAATTTGTGGCTAAGGTGGTCATAAAAAAATGATAGAGTGACACATGGAAATGAATGGGCCCAGGAATTATGTGCTTAGTCGCTAAGTCTCCAAAAAAAAATTAGAAGGTCAGCAAAGTTTATGAGATTTCATGCAAGTCATCGATGCAAAGATGATCTTGTGGTTGTCGCTGAGTCTCATAAGGAAATCATGGTTAATCAAAGTGTTAGGAGATTGCGAGACTCCTCAGTCACCAAGTTTTGATAAGGAACCCAAGGTAAAAGGTGAGTCGGGTTAAGATCATGGCAGTCACTAAGTCTCATAAGAAAACAAAATATTTTCTTAAGGATACGAGACTTAACGCTGATCGTTCAATCTCATCGTGGTCGCGTAGTCTCCAAAGGAAATCAGAGTTAAAGGAATGTTATCCTAACTCAACGACATAAAGGATTTTAGGAAACTAGAGTTAAAAGGAAGTGAACCTGGGTTAAAAGCAAGTCAGCAGAGATAATAGGAACAATGGAGATCGACGGCTATGTTTCAAAATAAAAGGTCAAAGATTCTTTGGGTCATTGATAAGATCATCTCGCACCACCTGTGACTGTTGCTTATTCAAATATTTAAAAATCCAAAAGATCTTATCTCAGAGCTCATGGTGGTGGCACTGTATTTCAATCTGTAGATAGAGAGATGGGTTGAGCTGACTTCTTAGGCTGCATTTATGGAAAGGTGAAAGATATTCAAGGATATATCTAATCATCTAAGATATTTCTACATGCATTAATGAACATAATTGACAACATAAGGGTTTCTACATTGTTTATGCAAAATCTATTGTAACCCTAATTTCTAGGATTTGGATTGTTTCCTGAACCTGTGTGCTAGAGGAACATGTATATAAGTTAGTTTTCAAGATTTTTAGCTTAGAGTTTTTCTAGTTGGTGCAATATTTTCTATGGCATCTTCTCTTCCCCTCAAATATTCACTTCTTGTAATCTTTCATTGAAATAGAGGTTCTGTAGGAGCTTTTTGTGGCATTTTCTCTACCCTCAAGCTTTTCTTTATCTGTATTTCTCTTACTGAAATATATATAGTTTCTTATGCTAGAGAAATCTTAGAGTTCCTGAGCCTTTCTTCCTTTCAATGTCTTTGTGTACTACTATGTGTGATTTGATTTAGGTTACCCTATGGATTTTTTTCATCCCTAGCTACTTTGTCTCACTCATGTTCCTATTTGTTGAAGTGAACATCTGTTTGTAAGTCACAGTCTGTGTCTAACTCTCACAGCCTGTGTCTAACTCTGCTTGGGAATGTTATTGCCTGAAAAAATTGTTCTTTCCTCCAACAGCCTCTTTCCATTCCAGACCTCTCTGTGAAATACTTATGCAAGCCTATTCAGAAAGATTGTGTTCTACTAGATCTGAGAACCTTCATGCTAGTTTGTTTACTATGTCATATTTCAAGTTACATTCGGTGTATCACCTAGTAGGAAAATTTTCTTTTAGTTATTTCCCTTTCAAGTATTCCTTCTATCCATCTTACTTCAAGTTTACTTTTCATGTTCAAGAGAAGATTAGGTGAATATCCAAGAGGAACCGGCCTAGAATCTAGAGGCTTCACTTCAAGTTAGCATAGGTCCCACAACCTTGAAATTATTCCCATGTTAGACTAGATTATCAAGACCAAGAGAGCCTAAATAGGGTGCAAATTTAGTGTATAATAGTTCTGGCATGCCCAGTGGGACCTAAAGTATAAGAAGTTCATCAACAAAAGATTAGATTCAAATCTCTCCCACCCTGTATGCCATAGTTCTAGCACACCCAGTGGGACCTAAAGTATAAGAAGTTTATTTGCAAAGCTATTTTATCTTTGATATGTTGATTGCATGGTATTGACCTAAAGAGGTTTCTTTTCCAAAGCATATCTGGAAACTCCACTAGTGTAGAGAATAGAAGATCCAGTCTTGTTCAAAAGTTTATGAGAAAGGTTGAGACAAGGATCTAAAAGCCCTCTAAGTTCTCACAGCTGCCTCTGACCAGAAGTTATTGCAGATCATCTTAGAGAGCATCCCCTACAAGGAGGGTTTAGTCTACACCACCTACTATAGAAAGGATACCTTTGCCTTTCCATTCAAGAAGAAGAAGAAGATCTCTAACTAGAGAGCTACAAGAAGATTCAACTCCACTACCTGACCCAAATACAACTCACATAGTTTCTACCCAACAGATAGAAGCTCCTGCAATGGCTAGACATTTTTCCTTTGTACCATTCAATCAAGGAAGTCCATTGAACTTTGCTCAACATCATGATGTGCCCTTGGAAACACTCAAGAGTCTTCCTAACTTTACATGAGAAGGACAGAAAATAGCATGTGAACACATAAGACATGTAGCCACCATATGCAGTGTGCATCATATCATAGAAGAAGATGTGGCTACAAATATTTTAGTAGCCTCTTTCAAAGGTAAGGCCTTATAATGGTTTAGAACTCTATCTATTGGTTCCATTGATTCATGGGATAGATTAGGAGAATCATTAAGCAGATATTTTGAGGATAAATCAGATTATTTATCTTTGGTTGAGCAATTAATGACCATTAAGAGAGCTCCTCAAGAGAAAATGATAGACTTCAATAATAGATTCCTTAAGACATGGAATAGAATTCCTATCTCAGTAACACCTTCAGCTGACCATGCCTTCCTATACTTCTCAAGAAGTCTGAATAGCAATATCTCTATTATGATTCAATCCATGGGAGGTACTTCATTGCCTCAGACCTTTGACATAGTTGTCAGGGCTGAAAATCATTTAATCCAAGTAGGCATGATAGCCTCGAGGCCACCCATACCTATTTTCCCCAATATTCAACCAAGCATGCCTTTGATTATCCCTGCATATACTCCCATACCCACTATAGTAGCACCTCAAGCTAGCACTAGCTATGAGGAATCCAAAGCAGGTTTTTCCCAAGAATTGCAAGCAATGAAAAGTGATCAACAAGCAACAAATAGCTTGTTACAAAGTGGTCAGCAAGAAATAAAAATATGTTGCAGACTCTAACCAAAGAGTTGACCAATTTAAAGAAGCGAAATCAAGGAAATAGACCACCCTTTCAGCCACTGACTCAAATTCCCAACCAACAATATCAAAATCAAGGACCATCTTATCAGCAGAATAGGCCACCATACCAAGGAAATTACCAAGGCCAAAGGTAGAACTTTAATCAGAGGCCATTTCAACCTTATAATCACAGACCTCTTAGTTCTACAAATCCAACAAGAGATATAGTTCCAAGTCAGAATAATCTAGTCTTGGAAAATGAATGGTTTTTTCCTTGTAATCAGGCTACATGCTCAAATGGGTGGATGAACCAAGCACTGATGGTTCAAAATGCCTCACATACTCAATCAGAGGCTTCTTCTAATGAGTCAGTTCCTTAGCAAGAAGCACAACACATCAAGGTTGCTCTCTTCAATTGGGAGCAGCAAGAATTCAATGGAGTAAATGATGAATCTGCCATAGCAGCCAACACTCAATCTAAGAGAAGAGCTCAAGATATAGATCAAATAGGAGATGGAGCTAAAGCTACTACATCTATAGATACATCACATCCTTCTATTCCTACCATACTAAAGAAGACTCCCATTATTCCAGTCAAAGAAGGATGATTTCCTAAGGAAGTTAAGCCTATCATGGTGAAGACACACCAAAGAGTACACACAGAAGTGCCTTTCAACATCATAGACAATATGAAGAAGGAAAACATCACTATGTCTATGTGGGACTTTTTTGCTATTCCAGGACAACCTAAAATATTGAAGAAGTAAATGACTAAAGAGATAATTCCTCAGGAATCTAAAGGAAGCTGCTAAACTAGTGTTGGTCATCATTGATCAAAAGGAGACTTCAAGTAGCCACTCAAAGGGAGATTTCATACAAGATAGGAATTTGAAACAACCTCCCTTTTATGTATCATTAATTATTATAAAATCTCTAGTACATAACTGTATGGTAGATAGTGGGGCTACTAGCTCTGTCATGCCCAAAAAAGTAGCTGACCAATTGGGACTCAAATATGAACCCTTTCAAAAGAAGGTGACCCGGATTGATGGTTCTTCAGTAAACACCATAGGTTTGGCCAAGGAAACAATCTTGATTCTCCATGCAAACCCCAATTTTTCTATCCTACTTGAAATCTACATCATAGACCTCCCTACCTTATTTGCCATATGTTTATCAAGGGAATTCACAGCCAAGATAGGAGGCTACCTTTCTTCTGACTCGTCTCACATGCTTTTCCATACTAGATATGGAACTAAGGTTACTATCAAGTTTGAATTATTGGCAGCATACCATATAGAACCTTATGTGTCCAATGTACTCAATATAAGCTACCTTGCACTTGATAGTGATGATTTCCTGATCATCAGAGAAGAAAAAATGAAGATAGAAGATATCCTTGATATCTATCTAGATGATTTAGAATCAGAGAGAACTTTAGAGGCTCAAGCCAATGTTATTTGGGATGCTGGTTTGGGAAACTATTTGGTACAAGAGCATGAATCCATAGAACCAAATGTTCTCAAAAAAGACACTAAGTCAAAAGGTCAGGCCAACCAAGTTTGGGAGCTATTCTTTGATGCTGCTAGAAGAAGACATGGCTCTGGTGGTGGTGCTATGTTAATCTCCCCAAAAGGGGAAAATTATTATATAGCTTTTAGATCTAAGAGAAGATCTCAATACATAGATCTAAAAGGTTTTAACCCAGCACTTGCTCAACATACAATTGAATTGGAACCAAATTCCAAACCAGTAAGATAGAAGAAAAGACCTGTCAACCCCAAGCTTGAGCCACTTATGCATAGAGAGGTTCTCAAATTGATAGAAAGTGGTAATATTTACCCCATCAAGCATACTAGTTGGGTTTACAACCTTGTTCCTGTCAGGAAGAAGAATGGGGAACTAAGATTATGTGTTGATTTTAGGGATCTAAATAGAGCATCCCTAAAGGATCGCCATCCATTGCCATCTATGGAACAAATTTTACAGTGTGTTTCTAGATCAAAATGCTTCTCACTATTGGATGTCAATTCAGGGTACAATCAGGTCTTGGTTCATGAAGAAGATCAATATAAGATTGCATTTACAACCAAATGGGGAACCATGGCATATCAAAAGATGCCTTTTAGTTTGTCAAATGCAAGAGCTAATTTTCAAAAGGCAATGGATATGGCCTTTAAGAGCCTCATGTTCAAATTTGTACTAGTATATTTAGATGATATAACTATTTATTCTAAACATGCAGCAGACCATATCAAACATTTGAGGAAAATATTTGAAAGGTGTAGAGAGTTTGGGATTTCTCTTAATCCCAAGAAATGTGTGTTTGTAGTTCATGAAGGAAAACTATTGGGATATATTGTATCCAAAAAAGGAATTATAGTTGACCCTGAAAGGATTGTAGTTATTCTAGATTTACCTCTACCACCTCATAAGAAAATTCTTCAATCTTTCAAAGGAAGGATTAACTTCGTCAGGTGCTTCTTTCCTAACATTGCAGATTTACTAAAGCCTTTAACAGCTATGTTAAAAAAGAATTCAGTTTTCAGCTGTAGCAAAGAAGGGAGGGATAATTTTCAAGCCATCAAAGAAGCTCTAACAAAGGCTCCTACCTTATTGAACCTTGACTTCAGTAAGGATTTTATCTTTTATGCTTATGGAGGCCCTGACGCCATATCTCCAATACTAACTCAAGAGAACTCTGAAGGATTGGAGTAGCCTATTTCTTTCTTTAGCAAAGGCTTGGAAGAGTATGAACAGAGATACTCTTTTGTAGAGAAACATGTACTTACTGTGATAAAAATCCTAAAAAAAATCAGATATCTATTGACTCGCAGCAAGGTACAATTGAAAGTTACTCATCCTAGTGTCAAAAAGTTCTTTCTTTCAAGGGACTTGAATGAAAAAATAGTTGGTTGGATTACCAAAGTCATGGAATATGACATTAATATCCAAATCACTAAGTCGGTTAGAGGAAGAGGTCTTTTTGAGAATTTGACAAGGGATGAAGATTCAAGAAATCCAGAGAAAATGAGTGCAACTCTAGTTATGCATTCAACAGAGGAACATGCCAAGGCAGCAGGTTGGTTGCCTAACATAGTTCATTTTTTGAAGATAGGTGAATGTCCTACAAATTTAGATTCAGCCAAAGAAGATATTATAGATTGCAATTTATCCCCTTTGCGTTGATTCATAAGATTCTTTTTAGAAAGGATCATAATGGTGTTCTTTTAAGATGTATAGATTCAAATCAAGTGACAAGTATCCTAAATAAATTTCATGATAGACCTTCTAGAGATCATTTTTTCTCCCAAAACCACTGCTTTTAAGATCATGAAATATGGATACTATTGGTCATCTATCTTCAAGGATAGTCATGATCATGTGAGAAAATGCATAAAGTGTGCCATGTTTGTAGGAAAAGAAAAACTTGCAGCTCTGCCCCTCCAACCAATCAAAATAGAGCAACCTTTCATGAAATGGGGCATTGATTTTATAGGCCTAATTAATCCTATATCTAGTGCAAGACATAAGTGGATCATAAATGCAACATATTATTTTACTAGATGGATAGAAGCTATTGCACTAAAAGAGGCCAATGAGAGTGTTTTCCTAAGATTTTATGATGACATCATTCATAGATTTGGCACTTTGGACTCAATCATATTAGATAATGCACTTGCATTCACAGGCCTCAGAGTGACTGAATGGGCACTTAGGAATGGTATTTATCGTAATACTAGTTCCAACTATTACCCCCAGGGTAATGGCCTGGTAGAGTCTAAAAATAAAAACCTAATAAGAATTATCAAGAAGACTTTGCAAGAAAATCAAAGAGACTAGCATTCCAAGCTCAATTATGCCTTATGTCTAGATAGGATAACCCCAAAGAAAATCATTGGGAATTATCCTTATATTCTAGTGTATGGGAAGGAGGTTGGACTATCTATTTCAATAGATTTACTAGCATTATACCTTGCCACACAATTTTTTCTCTTTGAAGAAGGAGATCCCTTACAAGCAAGGTATGCTCAACTCATGGAGCTGGAAGAGATCAGAGACAAGTCTATACAAACCATGGAATTCTAGCAAATGCAAACTAAGAATATTTTTGACAAGAGAGCTAGAGCCATAAATTTCAATGTTGGAGATATAGTCCTGAAGTGGGATGAATACAAGTCTAAGCCTGGTAGACATTAAAAGTTTGATTCCTTTTGGGGTGGACCATTTATAATCATAGAGTGCAAGGAACATAATGCATTTCAATTATCAACTCTTGGAGGAGATGCCTTGCTGATATCAAATAATTTTTTCCATCTCAAGCCCTATTTTGAGGTTTTCCTTGCTCTATAATTAATTTTTCATGTTTCTCTTGCTTTCTAGGTTTAGTTTCTTGCTTTCCTTGAAGTGCTCGTGCATAGTTAGTAGTTCCTCCTCCTGGTTTCAATCCATTTTCCTAGAAAATAAGTTTCATATGCTCAGGGATGACTCCATGCCCAATAAATGTCAAGGCCACTAGTTTTCAATGTCTAGCAGGCTGACATCCAGCAGAAATCGCTAAGAATGTTGCCCAAAATTTCCCATTATATATGAATTTTGTCTACAAGTGGAGGAGAATGTAGCTCCCACAAGGGTAGAGCCTAGCTTGTAGGATTTTTCATTATTTCATTGTCTTAATCTTTCCCTCTATAATTTTCCAAGCCCTATATTTTACCCTAATTCATGAAAGATGACCTAAGGAAAAAGACCCTTTGCAAATTTGATATAAACCCTAGCTGGTCCGTGGCCTTTTCTATTTCTTCATTACCTTTTCCAAGTGACTTAAGTTATTTTAAGTCATGTGCACATTTAAAATTCCCTTTATTCTCTTAGTTGCACAAGGGAAAAGGAATTTTCCTTATTGTTTAGTGATCTCAAGATTGCCTTTGTCGCGCAATCTCCCAAAGAAAAAGAATATCCCCTCAAGATATTGAGACTTAGCACTGATCGTCTGATCAAGATCTAATCTTATGATAGTCGGTAAGTCTCCTGAAATAACCCTCAGTTAACAAATGGTTAGGAGATCTTGCGACCCAACGTATTTTTCTAAAACCATAGATGTAGCTTGAGTTCAAGCTAAGTTGGGTTAAGATCCTTTTGGTCGCCAAGTCTCACAATAAACCCAAAGTCAACCAAATTTTTCAGCGACTCAAGGATTTAAAATTTTTTAGTTAATCAAGGTTAAGCTGGATTAAAAGCTAGGGTGATAAGATCTAACTTGCAAGAGATGACACGTGAATGCCATGTGGTAGATTTGCAAGAGTCATGATAGTGACAGGGTGGAATTCATAGCTAAGGTGGTCATAAAAAAATGATATAGTGACACATGGAAAAGGATGGGCCCAGGCATTATGTGCTTAGTTGCTAAGTCTCCAAAGAAAAATTAGAAGATCAGCAAAGTTTACGAGATTTCGTGCAGGCCGTCGATGCAAAGATGATCTTGTGGTTTTCGCTAATCCTTGTAAGGAAATCATGGTTAAGCAAAGTGTTAGGAGATTTGGAGACTCCTCAGTCGCCAAGTCTCGATAAGGAACCCAAGGTAAAAGGTGAGTCAGGTTAAGATCATGGCAGTCGCTAAGTCTCGTAAGAAAATAGAATTTTCTCTTAAGGATACGAGACTTAACGTTGATCATTTGATCTTTTTTTGATCTCATGGTGGTTGTGTGGTCTTCAAAGGAAATTAGAGTTAAAGGAATGTTATCCTGACTCAGAGACATATAGGATTTTAGGCAACCAGAGTTAAAAGGAAGTGAACCTGGATTAAAAGCAAGTCAGCAGAGATAAAGAGAACAATGGAGATCAATGGCTATGTTTTAAAAGAAAAGGTCAAAGATTCTCTAGGCCATTGACAAGATCATCTCACACCACCTATGACTATTTCTTATTCAAATATTTAAAAATTCAAAAGATCTAATCTCAGAGCTCACGGCGATGGTGTAATATTTCAAGCTACGGACAAAGAGATGGGTCGAGTCAACTTCTCAGGCTGCATTTATGGCGAGGTGAAATATATTCAAGGATATATCTGATCATCTTAGATATTTCTACATGCATTAATGAATATAATTAACAGCATTAGGGTTTCTACATTGTTTATGCAAAATCTATTGTAACCCTAATTTCTAGGATTTGGATTGTTTCTTGTGCTTGCGTGCTAGAGGAACATGTATATAAGTTAGTTTTCAATCTTTTTAGCTTAGATTTTTTCTAGTTGGTGCAATATTTTCTATGGCATCTTCTCTGCCCCTCAAATGTTCACTTCTTTTAATCTTTCATTGAAATAGAGGTTTTGTAGGAGCTTTCTGTGGCATTTTCTCTGTCCTCAATCTTTTCTTTATTTGTATTTCTCTTACTTGAATATATATAGTTTCTTATGATAGAGAAATCTTAGATTTCCTGAGCCTTTCTTCCTTTCAGCATCTTTGTGTACTACTGTGTGTGATTTGATTTAGGTTACCCTATGGATTTTGTTCATCTCTGGCTACATTGTCTCACTCCTATGCCTATTTTCTAAAGTGAACATCTATTTGTAGGTCACGATCTGTGTCTAAATCTGCTTGGGAATGTTATTGCTTGAGAAATTTTTTCTTTCCTCCAATAGCCTCTTTCTATTCCAGACCTCTCTGTGAAATACTTATGCAAGCCTATTCAGAAAGATTGTGTTCTACTAGATCTGAGAACCTTCATGCTAGCTTGGTTACTGTTTCATATTTCAAGTTACCTTTGGTGTATTTCCTAGTAGGATAATTTTCTTTATATTATTTCCCTTTCAAGTATTCCTTCTATCCCTTTTCCTTCAAGTTTACTTTTCATGTTCAAGAGAAGGATTAGGTGATTATCCAAGAGAAACTGGCCTAGAATTTTGAGGCTTCACTTCAAGTTAGCATAGGTCTCACAACCTTGACATGATTCCCATGTTATACTAGATTATCAAGACCAAGAGAGATTGAATAGGGTGCAAATTCAGTGTATAAAAATTACCTCAGTGAAAACTTGGCAAATAGGCACCTTGGCGACAACAAAAAAATATAAAAAGATAGAAAAAAAGTAAAGAGAAACAAAATTGCTCTCTCAGTGAAAACCTAGAACATAGGCACTATTGGGCAGGTACCTTGGTGAAAACCTGGTAAATAGGTGCCAAGTATAAAGTTCTCACTTTACCATCAATGAACTCCAAAAGATTAAGCTTTTACTCCCCACATGTAAGCTTGAGTACCTTAAGCTATTTCAGAAGCGCAATCCCCTTTGAGACATCATGTTTATCCATGGCTTATACTGACTTACCAAACTAGGAGGCAATCTTAAAAATCCTAAAAAAATCTAAAAATTCTTAAAAGTCCTAAAAAATCTAAAAATTCAAGTCTTGGTAATATCCTAAAAAGAGTAAAATGTCCTGAAGAAATCAATTATAAAAAAAATCAAATATTTTAAAAATCTCTGCAATAAATCATCTTTGTCATAAACAAATGAATGGCGATCAAACAATCAATCAAATGTCAAAACTATGAGCTTCGCAAATTGCCAATGGACTCATATGACTCATTTTTATCAGTAATCCAATCTATCATCAATCAAATGATTCAATCAATCATCAATCAAACTATCAATTGTCTTAGATAGTGATTGATATACTCAAAAATAGACATATCAGTCTTATATGAGTCATCCATTCCTAAAACCAGACACATCTGCAATCAAACATCAAAAATCAAGTAAATCAAGGATTTGGAAGGCTATTGAATAGGTCAGTCATGTCATTATGTTGTCAATTTATCTTTGTTGATTGTGTTCTTACACTACTCAAGGATACCACCAATTGATGAGAGTGGTTATGATGGATCATGATCTTGTTTTCTTTGTTTTATGTTTGGGGAGTGTTTTAATTCAATTCTGGGGCAATGATGATTCAGGATAAATGCGATAGGAGCTATCACATATCTAGTAGCCACGCAGTTCCACGATCTGAGCTAACCCTTGGAAAATAATTAAACATTCCTTATCTTTTATTTTCTTATTGTCATAAGAGATTATAGCGGTATCCATATGGTCAATATCTGGGTACATTTACTCTCTTCCTTTTCATAATAAGGTGCAATGATGAATAAAATTAGAAATTACGACAGAAAATTAGTTTCATCACTCATTCTTTCATTCTTATCTAAAACTAATCTCTCACTAACTTTCTTTCAACTAACACATGCATGTACTTAGACACATTGTGTATATTACATATACATTCATTTATTGTGTAAGATAAGAAAAAGAAAATATGTGCATACATCATACATGGAAGATCATATAACCAATGCATCCATAAATCAATAGCATAGAGTCAGTAAATCATGAATCATATAGAAGTGCATCCATAGAAAAAATCCATCATACATCCATATGTCAGTATCATATTAAGAAAGTAAAAACTCATACATCAAGAGTCTGCATAGTTTGAATCACATACAGTGCATATAACCTTAAAGCATCTCATAAAGTGCATCAACATATAAAGAGGAAACATATAGGAGTAAGTTTCACATCATATAGAATCATATCATAAGAAGCATCTCATATATCATATCTCTGAGTACAATGGAAGTTCACAAGTATGACATAAAGGAACTCAACATAATGTCTACAATATCGGTACAACATCGGGTACAGAATCAATACAAAAAGGTACAATTGATACAATGGTATAAAAGGAGTGTTAAGAGATACTACCCACACCCTCACCACTATGATGACAAGGGGGTGGCATCTCAAATCCTTCCCTATGTTTTCTAGAAGAAGGAGCCACACCACTGGTATGTGATCATTGTACTCTACTAGATCTTTGAGACGTAGTGTAACTAGGAACACACTAAGTAGAAGGAACAACATTCTCATAATGATGGTGCCAGTAATCAATATCTCTTTGGGCCTCATGCCCTAGTCTCCATAGATGCTCTAGAGAATCTCTAAGGGATAAATATTATACACCATCCAGATAGACTCTCACCTTTGCACGAGCCTATATCTCCCTCTCCTTTGTTGCTACTAATTTGAGCCTGAGATCTACAATCTCTTGAGTCAATCATTGGACCTCTATAGTAACCTCATCTATCCCCCCTATAGCCACATCCATGTCCCCCTCCTCTCCAATACCTCTCAAATACTCATCTCTCACAACCCACAAATCTAACTCCTCATCCTCGTGGCTGGTATCACTATCACGATTGCTACTGTTGTTGCTCGATCTAGAATATTTGGATCCTACCTCCTCCACCACAACCATCTCCTCATCTCTCATCTCCCCCTCTCCTCCTCTCTCTCTATAGGAGTTTCTTTTTACCCTCCTCAAATACTAAGGTGCATCCTCTTTAATCCCCTCCTCTAGGATCTCTCCTAGACCAACCTAAACAATCCCACTCACCCTAGGTCTTCCTCCTCTAGTCCTAACTCTCTCTCCACCTCTCCCAGGATTAGGATCATTATTGTCTCCTCTCCCTCCCCCTCGACCTCCATCTCTACCTAAACCTCAGCCTCCATCTCCCCTCACCACCTCGTCCTCCACCCCTTCCTTCCCCTCATCCTCCACCTATCCCTCTCCCTCGCTCACCACCTCTCTATTGTGTCCTCCTCATGATAACCCTAGTAATAGGATGGGTAACATTTGTCAATGCAACTGGTCGATGGTGTGTCCACTAAGCATCAAATTGTGAAGTAGTGCCTACAAAAGAAAGAATATTCAAACATTCGTATCATATGGATAAAAGAGAAAAAGAGCCTAATCAAAAGAGAATAATATATCATAAGGGAAAAAATAAAATATGGTAATATACCTGCATCTATAGTGGTTGATCTCCACATCTACTAAATAAGATGTAGGCCATCAAACTCGATCCTCGCAGCATGAACTGGGACCACAGATCCAAAAAGTGTAATATCTCTAAACCTCTAGGAAAATTAAGCATATGATTCACTCACATCCTGGTGCTCTCCAAACTGTCACAACACCCTATCAGTGTTTTTCAAATCAATCATATGAACATGCTCAGTGACACAACCGATCAAGAACCTCCTCTGCCAGCAAAAAGGAAGGTGTACATCCTCACCATACCAAATAGGACAGAATCTATAAGGCCTCCAGATAAAGTATGACATCATATCTAGATATTGTCTCCTATAAATAAGGTGACCCATGTGAGACTAGATCATGGCTCCATCATACACAAAAATACAAGGTCTTCTCGCAGGAAGATCTCGAATACCAATACGTAGAGAAACAGCTATATGCTCCAATGCCCAAATCTAGAGTAGAGTCACACCACGTCCAATCAAATTACCACCCTAGTAAGCCATGTAAAACATATGATAGTACATATGGGCAAGAATACAAGGCCCCAATCCATAAACAATATGGTCTCTAACCATACTCTAGAGAACAACTCCCCATCCTTCAAAAACAATCATGTTGCTTACAATCAGGACATAGAATCCTGCAAATCAAACTACTTAATAAATTACTCAATCTATCTAATCCCTGGCCAAATCTGGACCATGGTATATCATAGGGATTAGACATCCCTAGATGGTCCTTAGTAAAACCATATTGTTAGAATAGTCCCAAAGGATAACTGAGGGGGGGTGAATCAGTTATCAGCTAATTTAATTCTTTTCTTTTATTAATTCTAGAATACCTTAAAGTAAATGCACATTCAGATAACACAATAGAAAACACCACAATTTGGTTATGGGGAAACCAAATGGTAAAAACCCCAGTGGGAATTAGCACCCACAATGAACTATACTTTTTTATAATAATCCTTGTTAGAAGATCTTGAAACCCTATTAGGAGTTGTTCTTAACAATGCAATAAGTATAGTGACCTGGTTAAGGGTCTGACCCTATTAGGAGTCTTTTACAAATAACCATGTTAAGGGTGAGGACTCACTATCCAAAATCTCACTACTTCAATGGTGAAGGCTACAACCTTCTGTAGAAAAAATATGCACTATATCTGATGATGAGCTATAGAGTAGACCTGCTATCTTGATCAATTCCAATGTAATGTAATCTTCCACTTCTTCTTCACATAGATCCTTGATGAATGAAACATAATTGATATTCTACTCTGTACTTTTTCTGTCTCTTTTCTTATCATTCACACTTAGCATTCACAAATAAACTACTATAAGTATCTTCCTCAAAGTATAAGGTCACGACGGCTATGGGAAACACTTCTCAAACTTCCTTGTCATCTTAACTAAGCATGCAATCAGGATTAAGATCGCGCAACATGAACTGAACAGACGTGACGCTTCACTGAGTCAGCTCCACCAAATTATCTCAAACAGCACGACCTAGATGAAACATGACCAGAGCTATTAACCTAACATGGTTAACTCATAACTAATCATGAATATAAACATGTGTATCCTGAAGATAGGTGAAACTCAAGAACCAATGCTAATACATTGGCTCTATACAGATAAACTCCAAAAATTGTAACTGCCACTAACAAAATTACACAACTCAACTGAAACTTTATATCTAAGTCTGCATGTATGAACAAAGCATCCAAAGCATGTCTAAAACATGAATATAACCACACAAGGCTTAATAGAATCATTCTAATAAGTACAAACAGAACACTACTATATATTATATGTTGTCATCAATGACAAACATACAATCAACTAGCTACCAAAAGTAAATATCCAACACATACATCTCACATAACGCAATGATGCTAGGTTGACAGGTGAACTCTACTAAAGTACCATGAATAGGAACCTACAATATGCGATACACATCCTCAAGAGTGACAGTGCACTCTCTATTGGGAAAATAAAAATTGCATGTATCAGAGTGCCACCTCTCAGGAAATGTGGAGATCAGACACCTATTGGTCATGAACTTAGGAATATAAGTAATCTAGTACAATCCCAACTCCCTCAAGATATCCCTCTCATCATCAGTAATTTGAAAATGATAGACCAAACCTGGTGGCCTAGACTCTCAGCATCAAAAGACATCATTGACCATCTTCAAAAGAAAATTAAAAACAACTATCAGTATAGGAAGTGACAAAAACAATTGGCATATGCTAAAAATTTAGGAATCAAACTACCAGAGCAATTACAAAAATTTTAAGGCAATTATGAAATATTTAACACCCATTGTGAAAATCAAGTAACAATTATGAAATTCAAAAATAAATTGAGGTATTAATCACGGCGCTTGTGGCAGATTTATCAATTGTGAAAGGAAACTAGCAATTGCAAAAGACAAACTGCAATTGTAGTAAAATCGGGCTTTATTGTGGCACAAATATATATTTGGTCTAAAACCAATAAATTTAAAAAGCATTAATGACAAGCAACAAATACAAAAGGGTCTCAAAACTCACCCCACCACCTATGCTCTCTGGATGACCAACGATACAAACTTAGTCTGAAAGGTGAATCACTCTAGGAAGGCTCGTCATTGCTTGAAAGAAGTGAGAAAATAAAGGAAATCAAAAGCTAAGTCTTACCAAGAAATCAAGAGCTCCAAAGTGACAAATGAAAGGGCCCACAAGATATTTATAACAGGTCAGTAGAAACCCTAATTATCCTGGGAGTCATATTTTATCATTTCATGCCCCGAAATCTTTGAAAGGTAATATCTTCAGCATTCATAACTTCTATCACAATTTGTTTGAAGCCATGACAGACATTTTGTTTCATCAACAAATTGACACTCTCACCGCGTCTTTCCACTCAAATTTATTGAGGGGACATAAATCCACCTACTATCACCAGGGCAAGCTGGGGCAGGATCAAAAACTTGAAGAATCTTTGACACAATGTGACAAGCAACATAGTATCAGAGAGGGGCAAATGTAGACACCCTAAAATGGATATACATTCAACCTTATATTTAATTACTGATTTTCCTCTATTAATTAATGGGTTTTTAATCATTAATTAATCATCTTATTTCGTCTAAATTTAATTATCTAATCATTCAATCATTTCCCCAAAAATTAATTTTAATTAATTAATTAACCTTAATTAATTAATATTTATTAATTAATAAAATTTAATTTCCTAAATTTTAAAATCAAATATTTTAACTTATTAATTTATTCTTATAATTAAATTAATTTAATTTCACTCAAATAGTCTATTTTAAATCAAAATAGAATTCAATTATCTCATGTTTGAGTATTTTAATTTCTATAATTAAATAAATAATCAAATAAATCAACTCTTCAGTTCCAAGAGGTAACTCAAAATCAACCCTTTAGTTCCAAGAGGTAACTCAAAATCAACTCTTCAGGTCCAAGAGGTAACTTACAATCAACTATTCAGTTGACTAAACCATCCCCTCTTCTTTTCAGTTAAGAGGTGGAGTTTACTAATTAATTCTCCAGTTCCTTTTGATCTCACTCATCCATTCTCAAGTTGTTGGTATCTATCTCATCCATCCAAATCATTTCCATTTCTATATAATCAACCCTTCTCAACCATTTGAAGAAGGTCTAAATTTTGAACCATTGTGCACAATTACTCTGCATGATTATTGTACGAAGCATAAAAATAAATCATTATCATATTAATCTCATTTTTTCAACACTCCCAAGTCACAGATGTTGTTAATACCATGTCATGCCCAAAAGTTGGGCAAAAACACACGAACAAAAATTTTAAATAACGCATGAAAACGGGATACGAGAACAACACAAGAGAAACATGTGCACGCAAAACGGTGCAAGGGTAAACAATAACCAGAATAGGTCACAAGGAGAGGAATAGCTTTCACAGCTATCCTAGGAATGCCTAAGCTCCAAACTGGAACTTCACGCAAAATGAGGAGGTTGACCAAAAGTCAACTAGAGTTGACCAAATGCCAACTAAACGCTAAGAGGGTGTATGGTACAACTAGGGTTTGCTTAAACCCAAAGGGGGAGTTGTGCACGTAAATTGAGATAAATTGACTAAAAGTCAACTAGGGTTGACCAAAAGTCAACTGTGACTTGAAAAAAATGAGGAAGGGTCTCAAGGGTCTACTAAGCGCTATGAAAGACAAGGGTGCGCAAAATGAGACAGTCGACCAAAACGTCAACCCATGTTGACCCAAAAGTCAACTGTCTCTGAAAGGCTCGAAACTGGAATCCCAGGTTCCAGAGGCCGAAAGGGGCACTGGGTTCCAATATCGAGGCCAACGGACAAGTTTGAACCAGGGTTGACCGAAAGTCAACCGTGTACAACAACGGCCAAGGGTGACGTAAAAGGCTAGAAATTAACCAAGAAAGATAAGATTAAAAGTTTAAGCGAAAATAAGCTTAATCCCTAACTCTTAAGCATTATAACTTTAATAAAACAATTTAATTAAAACCCTTAAAAGAAACATTAATTTAATACTTTGAAAACTAACTCATTAAAACTATCTAAAATTAAAATAAATCACCGTACGAATTGATCAGATAAACAAATCTACGAATTAATTAGTTAATGGAGCGATATACAAATTAAAAAAAAACATCTAAATAATGAAGATTCTAATAATAGCAATAAAACATAACCAAAATATAATTTAATAACTAAACTAAAAATATTTCATATCTAAACAAGTCTATTTGAAAATTTAATTTAAAACACTTTATATCTAAAACAATCTTTTTTTTTAAAAAAAAATTATATGTCAAATCTAATTTAGGAAATCAAAATAGCTAGATCAAATCTAATTAAAAATATGATTTTATCTAAAACAAATCTTAACAAATAAAATAAAACATTCAAACTAATGAAATCCTAAAAATTATTAACATTACCTCCTATGCAAAAGAATAAAGCAAAAGCACTTTCATAAAAAAAATCTTCCAATTTAAAATCTGATTCCATATATTATAATATAAAAAAAATATTTAAATAAAAATTCTAAACTAAAAAAAACCTAAAATCCCTAATCATCTAACAGTCGCTATGGAGGAAAAGATGGGATTCATGGAGTGGGCGGCCGCCTATCGTAGAGGGCGGCGGGAGTGGAAAAGCCGACGCGAAGGAGTGGAAGACCCGGCGGGGACAGGCGGCACGATGGTGGCCGCAGGCGGCGGCGCCACCGCCCGGCCGAAGCAACTGCGGAGGAAGGGGGGAGGGGTTAGTGGGCGGCCGACGCCGGTCAGCCGGACCTCCCCACTGTGCTAAGCACAGTGGGTGGTCCGCCAACGCGCGGCCCCCTACAATCAAACGAAGCGGCCGAGGGTTTGCGGGGCTCAGCCCACCAAAAAAATTCTTTTTAAAATTCCAACAGTGCTTAAGCGCTTCGAAAAATGAAACCCACGCATTGTTTTATTTTTATTTTTATTTTTATATATGTATATTTATATATACATGCCCCTTCATGTATATGTAGATATATATATATATATATATATATATA
>MU214073.1:0-48864 GCA_018584345.1 Thuja plicata | reverse complement strand
TAACCCTGGGGTAAGCATGGGTACTACTCAAAGATGACCTTAGTTAACCCTTGACTTACCTAGGTTTCCCTTTACTAGCCATGTCCATAATAAATTGCAACACTTGCCAAATTTGGCACATTAAATTGAAACATTAGACATGACTTATTAAACATGAACATTTACTAATTTAATAACATACATGCAAACCACGTTCACGAAATAAACACATAACAACGAGGTCCATATATCTTTATATAGACAAGACCTTGGTAAGCACAGGTATATACATAGGTTCCAGTACTGGGTCCCCGATTTAGATCCATGGCCAACTCTTCCTGCACACTCAATGCACACATCAGTAGATCCAAAACAACATGATATGAATCATAACATAACGTCAATAATATAAGCAGGCATATAAGCCACATTGCATTTAGAACTTAAATATCCTAGCATTGGTTTCCTAAACCATTTCATCATATTGCATTCATGCATTTAGATCCATATAAAACATCAACATAAGCTGGAACTAAATCAGAACATAAAACATCTCTAAAGTACCCTGATTACAAAATCAGGTGCTGAAAATATAACACAGGATTCCACCGATCCTCAAAAATATGAAAAGTCTCACTTATAGTCAAAGTATGTCAAAGCATAAACTGCTGAAAGCATGAAACAAAATAATAACTATAACAGTCTAGTGTAGGCCTCACATACCAATAATGAGCACCATCCACGCAACATTTCAGAAGGAGTAGAGAGAAGCAATAGAAGCTTCAAGCATTGTGGTTTGCATTTGTTTGTTTTCCTCTATGACATTTGTTATTTTATTATTCATAGGTACATTCTTAGTAGTTTGATTGGTTTATTTCATTGCAAATAAGTGCTACTAACCCTCATTTTAGTGTGCAGAATTAGATCCTATACACTAATCTTATAAAGATTTTTTTTCAAAATCAATAAGTGTTTTGTCCTTCTATGATATTTTTCCAAGATTTCATCAACATAGTCTTCTAAGAACTTGTGTATCATATCATGAGAAATTGTATTCATGGCCCTTTGAGAAGTCGCTCTGACATTTTTTAGACCGAAGGGTATCATGTTCTAACAAAAAGTGCCCCAAGGACATGGAAAAGTTGTTTTATACTGATCCTCAAGAGCTATCCTTATTTAATTGTACCCGTTGAATCCATCTATGAGGGAGAACATAGAATTTCATGTTGTTAAATCTACTATAGTATCAATACTTGGTAATATAAAATCATCTTTGGGCATGCTAGGTTAACATCTCTGAAATCTGTGCATATCTTGATTGATTTGTCATGTTTTGAAACTGGCACAATGTTGGAAATCCATTCAGCATATGTATTAATTCTGATGAAACCAACACTTAACAATTTCTCCAATTCATCTTTCACTAATAAGGCAATGTGAGGATGCATCTTCCTTAATTTTTGTTTGACTGACTTAGCTCCCTGCTTCATATTTAAATGATGCATGATAAAATTTGGATCTATCCCTAGCATATCAGCATAAGACCATGCAAAATTTACTTGTCTTTCCTTAAAGAATTTGATAAACTCTTTTCTTTATTCTAGAGTTAATGATGTTGCAAGGTTTATGACTTTGGTCTTTGATTCTATGCCAATGTTCATGTTTTATGTGGTTTAAATTAATATAGAAGACTTATCTTCATAATGCTCTGGAAAAATGTCCATTCTCTCTTCCTTAGGTGTCATAGTTGGGTTTTCACCTTTGAAAAAGTCTTTTATTTTTAATTTTTTTGGGTCTAGCACTGCCACATTGTGGTTTTCACCACTAGACCATTTACTTTTTTCTTTTCTTTTGAGACTAAAAGATTGGACACTTTCCTCCTTTGTTCTTCTTTGATTGAACTCATTGATGGAAGAGAGTTCAACCGCATTTAGGTACAAGGCCACTAAATTATCATTGGGAAGGAAATTATGTCACTTAGCTCGGCTAAATCCCAATCAATTAATTCAGGATGCATAAGGGATAAGGGTTCATTGAATAGGTTCAAATTCACAAGGTTTAAGGATATGATTCTGTTAGAAGGTTCATACATTATATCGTTAGGATCTATCACATGTGCTTGTTCAAGGTCTTCCATAGAACTTGGATCAAAATTCTCCTCACTTGAGTCTTGTTGGGTTTCTTGAGGATAAAAATCTTGTCAATTAAAACTAGCATTAGAATTTCCTATGCATGAAGGTACCTATGGTTCACCTTCCCAATGATTTTCATTTGATCCTTGTCTTGAATTTGACTCTTGATGAGTATTATATCCTTGATCAAAACTTGAATCTTCTCTTGAATAGGTATGAATCACATCTACCTCTTTGTCATTACAAGAGGATTCTGATAATAAATATCATTCATAGTCATTGGAATCATCCTCACTTTAAGAATTCAACATGTTAATATGTGCATGAGAGTGATTTGAAGTTCCTTGATCACTACCTTGTTCTTTATATCATATCCCATATTTTTCATCACTAGATCTCCAAGGAGGTTGTATTGGTTCTAAAAATCCCTTATTTCTTTTTCCTAAAGGTCCTCTTCCTTTATAGCCCATTTTCTGCATGATTTGGTAACCTTTTACCATATTGGTGTGTTTGAATGTTGGTATTTTGAACCCTTCTATATTTGAACATGAAGCTTCCTCATCATTATAGAGCCATTGTAAAACATCATCATCTTCACTATCTCTCAAAAAATGAGCATTCTATTTTTCAGGTGGATGAACACTAGATGGTTTTCCATGTGATTTAGTAGAAATAGGTAAGTTAAATAATGACACAGAATATTCTCCTACACTTTTTTGTTTGATTTCACATTGCTTTTCAAAGTTTTTCATCAACTTGTCCATCTTTTGGTAATGTGTTTCTTTGACTCCTTCTTTTTCCAACTTAGAGGTTTTTGAATTTTCCTCATCTTGATGTGAAACACTTGAACTAGTAGTCTCTTTTTCTTGTAAATCCAAAAAACTAACCTTTTATTTTCCCTTAGTTTAAGTAGTTAAGTTACTTTTTTCTCAATCATCAGATCCAAGCTAGGAGTATTTTCTTTATTTTTTTATTTGAAAGTACTTGATGTAGACCCTTAACTATTATGTGGAATGAATGAGTCATTTGAAGGTTTAACAATATTACAATATTGAAATTGATTTAAGTCTCCACTTATAGTTATATCTTGACCCGTGTATGGAAATTTTATACATTGATGATAGGTTGAAGGTACCGCTTGCATTTCATGAATCCATGGTCTCCCTAACAAGATGTTATAGGTTAAATTTATATCAAGAACTTGACAAACTATTTATTTCTCAATTGGACCAATTCTTATAGGTAAAACAACCATTCCTTTAGATGATCTCTCTTCATCTTCATAGGCTTTGATGGTAATATTTCTTTTCATATCAATAGCATCTTCATAAAATCCTAAGGCTTTCACAAGACTCAAAGTGCAAATGTTTAAACTAGCACCCCCATCAATTAAGACTCTTTTGACACGATGTTTATGTATCAAAACTTCTATATGCAATATAAGATTTTGAGGATGATTTAACGACATATCATCTTGTTCAGAAAAGGATAAACAATGAGGTTTCCAACCATTTTTTGAACCTATCAACATCTAAGTCATTAGGGACCATAGTCTCAACAAGATCTTTTTCCAATATTTCCTTATAATTTGGTGAAAGTTTCAACAACTCTAAAATGAAGATTGGTGTTGATGTCTTTTGGAGTTTATCCACGAGGTTATATTGTCTTAAAGATGAATATGATTGATTAAGCCAGCTATTTTTAGGTGTAGTACCTTGTATTTTTATCTTTGAAGCTTTCCCCTAGTTACAACATTGGAAGTTTCTTTTGATGGATTATTTTTAACCACAACAAAACTGATTGTATTCTCATATCCTAATAAGGAATTGATGAAATTGCCATAGGTATGAGCAAAATTAACCTTGTCATTATTCCTTTTGTTGTTTTTGTTAAAATTTGAAGATTCTCCCTTTTCATGTTTGAAGAAAGGAGTTTTAAACGATGTATGATCTTCACTATTTTGAGGACTGTCTACCTTAATCACCCCATTATCTATCAAGTCTTGAACCAAATTCTTTAATCTCATACATTCTTTTTTTTGTGCCCTTTATTTCTATGATATTCACAATGATGGGCATTATTCCACCATGAGAGTTTGACTTGTGGTTCAGATGGTCTCACCTTCAGTAACGTAATGATTTTTTTGATAATGAGGGTCCTTAAATCATTTTAAAGATATTCCCCCAAGGGTGTGAACTTCCTCCTTTGTATTGGATTAAAGAAAGGTCTTGATTTGTTTGCCTCTTGATTGTTTGGACGATTATTGTTGTTAAAAGGGATCTTCAACATTTGATTGACATTGTTGGCTTGATTAGATCCACTTGAGAGATTAAATGGAGAGGCTTTAATATTTTTTTCCTACATAAATCCATCATTAACATGGTTT
The DNA here is from genome assembly GCA_018584345.1 of Thuja plicata. Classification (NCBI taxonomy): domain Eukaryota; kingdom Viridiplantae; phylum Streptophyta; class Pinopsida; order Cupressales; family Cupressaceae; genus Thuja; species Thuja plicata. The sequence goes on along the minus strand of MU214073.1, from coordinate 44,367 downwards.
TGTTGGTGTTTTTCCACCAAAATTTATTGTTGTTATTAGGAACCCTATTGTTGTTAGCATTGTTAGGATTATTAGAAAACCCTTGTTTTCTTTGTAAAGTTTTATTTCTCCATTTCTCACTAGAACTTCTTCTATTAGAACCCCATTTTCAATTATCTTTTTAAAAGTGGGTGGACATTGGCATTGCAACCAATAATTCATAATCGTATTTAAATTATTCAAGAAGATGTCCATTTTTTCTCTCTTGGGTATACCTATAGGGTAACGAGAAAAAACTGCTATCCATCTTTGCAAGAAGTTTAAAAAGGCTTCTCCTTCTCTTTGCCTAGTATTACAAAAAGTTAACATGGTGACTTCATGTTTAATATTATATGAATAATGAGTCACAAACTAGGAGGCCAATTCTTCAAATATTCTAATACCCGAGGGTAATTTTGAAAACCAATCCATTGCTTTCCCTCCAAGGCTTCTAGGGAATAATTGCATTAAATAAGTGGTGGCATGCATAAACTCTAAGATTAATGCACAAAATTCCCTTAAATTGTCTTGTGGGTCAGATATACCCAAATATTTATCATATTTTTAAAAGACCACATTTTGAGGGAAAGGTACCATAATTGAATTCTTATCAAAAGGAAACAGACAAATAGCCTCAATTGAAAATGGTTTAGGAGCCACAAATTACTTCATGCAATCTAATTGTGCTTGAAAAGCCTTGAATTTTTTATTCATCATGCCTATTATATTTTCCTCTTCCTTGTCTTTCTTTAGGGTTGACACATCGTAATCATGGGGAATTTTTACTCTTGCTTGAGCTAGGTTAAATAAATATCTCTCCTTATCTCTTTCTAAAAGTTTTTCCATGACTTTTATGAAGAGGGGAATTTGGGTAGATTCATCCACCCTTTCTTCGGTTGCCTCTTCATCTTGACGATCTCAATGGCCCCCATTATCCCTATGGTTTCCTCCATTATTATTACAATTATTTATCTCATTATGACTATTGTTATTTTCATTGTTGTTTCCATCATTAGCATAAATATGGGGATGATTATTAGCTTCATGAGCATTGTTAATATCATCAAACCCCCTTATACATGTCATTGCTTCTTGCTCTTTTTCTTCTTCTATTTTGAAAGGTTGATATGAAGAAGAAATTGGTTTGCTAGGATAAGGTGCCTCTTGTCTAAGGCAAGTCTCATCTTCTTGTAAATTTGCTTTAATGTAATGGGATCTAGTGAAGACTGACATTAACACAAAGTTCATGTTTTGGACTTAATATCATTTTGCTTTATCATTTTGTTCCTTACCTAAGTGAGTTAAAAGTGTAAATTGATTTCTTGATCATGATAGATGTTTTCTATTTGCAATCAGGAACTTTCAACCACAACACTCACAACAATGAAACTTATTTTTACCCTTAAATTGAAAACACAAAAAGTGTATGTTCTTGATCATTTGCTCGGGTATTTCCACCACAAAAATTCTTCAAATTAAGCTACATAAATTCAATTTGGCTTTTAAAACATGGATCTACAAGGTAGTTTTTGTTAAGTTAATTGTGTTTTTAGTTTGGATTTCCTAAACAAAAAGATCAAATAAGTCAAACAAGGAGTACGTAGTCACGCAAGCATGATTGAGGCATATATCCCTACGAGTCCAAGCATTTGATATTTTTTCCCTCTAATTTTTTCAACTTAACTGAGGTTTTTTTTTAATGGGTGGAATAGGTTGGCTTAACCTTGTTCCCACTTTGGGTTGTTCCCTCTCACTGGCCTTGTAAGGTGCATTCTCGGGAGGTAGGCCCACTAAAGTTCTAGAAGAATTAATGAAAGAAATAAATTGAAATGAACACAAGTCTAAGAGTTTGATTCATCAATGGGTGAAGAGCATATCCCTATTGCTTCACTTCCCAAACATGATTAAAAATATTGATTCCAAGCCTCTTAATCTAGGGGGATTAGAGTGTGTTTGGTTTTTTTATTCACCCAAAGGGTAAAGAGCATATACCTAGAACTTTTATCCACAAACAAGGAGGCTTAATTAGATCTTTTGTGAATTTATTAACTTATCTTCCTCTCAAATTCAACACATTTGGGAATTTGATTCACCAAAAGGTAAAGAGAATATCCCTATGTCTCACCTAACATTCCAATTCACTTTTCTAATTATGCTAGGTTTTGAATCGAATGTCATAATTTAAACAAAAACATAAGGTTTTAGGCTTACCTTATTTGTAGCTAGCAAAGGCTAGGAGCAATTTTTGAGTTTTTTTCTTGTTTTTCTATACTTTACCTCTGCGATCATTCCAAGTTTCTTAGCATCCCAATTTTCTCCCAAATTTTTAGTTCATCATAAAACAAACCAAGGTTAAGAAAAACCTAGTTATCCTTTAAAATTAATTTGATTAACTTCAAATGGGATCGTTGAAATGAGTATCATCTAAAGGAGAGTATTTTTCTCTTGTAGAAAGTTTGATATAGCTCTATAATTATCCAATAATGATTTATACTCACCTTGTCTTCAAGAGTCTTCTCATTTTGAATGGATGCCTTCAATTTCTTCAACCTTTTGTTCACTTTTTCGACTTCTCTATTCCTCAAAACCTAAACTTCTAGTTTTTGAACCTTTTCATGACCTGTCATTGAATAACACTGAGAGTTAAAATTATTTTATAATAAACAATTTTCAATTATTTTCAAATTACCCTTATGCGCTATAGGATTGAATATACACACTATAAAAAAACTAACACATGCTACAAGAAACTTTATACGCGCCATTATGGTGAACAATACGTGTTAAAACAAATAAGAAGCGTTATTTCATTTTTAAACCATATTATTTAAAATTTTCAAAGCGCTACCAAATAATTTAAATAGTGTTCATCTAGATCAAATGTGTTAAAAGTCATGTTTAAATGCATTAAAACAAACTACTACATGCGTCAAGAGAAAAATAGACAGAAGATAAAAGTTATTTTAAAGGTGTCAACGCCCTTTATAAATGCCTCACACTTTAGCTTGTATGTGCTACTTCTCTGTGTAAAGGTGTCAAGATTTGTTGGATGCACTTTATTTGAATGATCTGATGCGCTACTTCACCTGTAAAAGATAGAAATTTACAAAAAAAAAGCATGAAACATGCAAATTTTCAACAAATTTTATGAAATTGAGGAAAATGCCCCATAGTGGGCGCCATTTATGTATATGAGAATACCTGCATGAGATTAGTTTTCTAATAAAATCAACTCAATTATAAAAGAATTAACAATTAAGATATTGAATTAACAATACAAACAAGGAGCATCTCATGGCTCTTTATCTAGAAGGCTAAAGTAATGCTCTTAGCTTGAGCATTCAAGAGTGGCATTCCTAGAACGAGAATTATGCTTAATAATGATGCAATTCTACCCTATTCTAGCTCAATTATGATGCAAAACTCCATTAATGATCAATGCTAATCTATGATGATAAAAAATACCTATAATAAGGATTCTCTTATTGTTGGAAATATATGATGTGCTCAGTGACTGAGAGGGGGGTGAATCAAGAACCAATAAAACTTAATCCTTTTAATCCACAATTATATTATCTTCTTCGTTTGCATGCATAGAACTTGAAAGTAAAGAATCATACACAAAACATAACACAATATTTTGGTTACCCAGAAACCTTCCAAAAGAAAGTAAAACTGGGGTGGGGATGATACCCACAAGATTTAGTACTACAGTATAAATTTATCCTGTTAGAGCTTACAATGACCACTTTTGATGGTCTGCCATGTTAGGAGCATAGAAAGGACTATTAGGTCCATCTTGTTAAAGGATTTTGTATAATGCAATAAGTAATGTAACTTTATTAAGAGGTTTAGAGAAAGTACTGTTAGGTCCACCTTGTTAAAGGATTTTACTGATCCACCTGTGAGAATGAACTAGTTGATGATCTACTTTGTACAACTATGATTGTTGAATGAGATCCTTCTGAATATAAATTATCACATGAATGTGATAGATGAGACTATGATGTCCTAAATACTTCTACTCTTTAATCAAACTACCATTTGCATGTCTTACACTTATACATATACATACATTTCATTACATTCATACATTTATGATAAAGAAAACTATCTTACATATATATCTTATCCAAACAAATAACTCTACAAGTCGGCTTGTAATAAAAAAAATGATATTTAACAATACATGCAAGGTCGGCTTCAAACTGTCACTCAGGTCCAAAAGTCTACTCGGGTGATAAATTGTCACTCGAGTGATACTGAAAATCACTCGGGTCATACTGATCACTCAGGTGATGTTGGTCACTCGGGCAATGTTGATCACTCGGGCAATACTGATCACTCAGGACTTACATAATGCTTGTTGGCTCGGTCGACACTAGATGACTAAGTGTTTTGACACTAATTGACAATATGTCTTTCCATAAGGTCTACAATCTCCCCCTTTAGCATTAGTGACAAAAACACTGAATTATGTATCTAATATGTCAAAACTACCCCTTACTGTCTACTCGAGTTTTGACACTTGCTTCTATTGCTCGGGTCCAACTGACTCTATTTTGTATTTTTCAAAAAAATTGTTTTTGTAAATTATATCTTCTTCACTGTTCCACTATACATGTGTTTCCTTAATGATATTTCCCCTTTATTACAATATCCCCCTTGTTTTTGGCAAAAATGCCAAAAGTGATATTTACAAGGTTATTCCAAAGTAGGATAGGAAATCACTATGTATCTTCAAAATCTGAGACAAAGTGTTGTCCCAATTATCATGTAGCACCTTCATGATGTGAAATTTGATTTTTATCTCTATAGACAACTCTATCAATAGCTTTGCATCTGATAAATTGTTGTCATGAATGAGTGTCTTTGCACGTGTGATGCATTTCTGCTTTGCATCCATGTGTGGTAGGAGTTGGCTTTGTATAGTTGTAGGTGACTCTCTAGTTATGGCTTCTTCTCTCAACAATTCATCATGTAGATCAATAAGATACTTGATCTTCATGAAGTGAGTTGAACTAGTGAACTAGTGCTCGGGTCAAGTGCTAGCTTCCTTGCACTTTCCTTCATGTCTGCATCAATCTTCACTATCTTGTTCTTTATCTCCATAGTAAAGTTTGAGGTTTCACTTAACTTTACAAACAATGCTACCACATTGGTCATGGTGGTTTCTAGAGTGATGATGATATTGGTAAGCTGCACCTAGTCAATTGCAATCTTCTTTGCAATGTTTCTAGAACCTTGTTCTTGAATTTCTTTTCTACTTCCTCAAGTAAATTATCTTGACCATTCATATCTGTGTTGAGCTTGAGGACAATGTCAACAAGTAGGTCCATTATTGAGTCACTCTCATTGACTTCAATCTACAATGCATCTAAAAATATGCCTTTAACATCTTCAAGTAGTTTATTCTTTTGCCTTTCCTTTCGGAGCTTCTACTGTGTAGCTCTTTTCTTCCAAAGTTCTCCCAGAATATCCATTTGCTCTACAGATAAGCTAGATTGATCCCAATTTGGAATCACAATTTATTCATCAAGATCTATCTCATCAGTATTTACTACTTTTTCTTTTCCTTTTGTCTTAGGACTTGCTGAAGGAACAATTTCCTTACCTTCACCTTCCTCATCATTTTCCTCAGTATTCAAACCAATTAGGTCATTGACCTTTGTAGTACCAATTGTTGAATCAATGTTAACCAGTGAGTCAATACTAGTAGTATAAATATCTACCTTGTCCTTCTGCGACTTGGGTATGCATGGCTCAGTAGTAAGTGGATCTTGTTGCTCAGTTTCTACTTGTTTAGATGTGGATTCTGCAACCTTTTCCTTTCTTGGAGGTACTATATTCTGGATAGGAGATTGGGGTAATGATGCCATTACCTCTACTGCAATATTCTCAGTATTGGACTCTTCAATAGTCTATACATTGGGTAATGTATAATCATTTTTCTATTCTGGAGGGTATGTACTCAATAATTTTGCCTTAACATTGTCTTCTTTTATCTCAAATATTGATTTCCACACTAATGTGGCACACTGAACTACATCTTCTATGTTTTTGTTCAATATTTGGAATACCTTGAATCTGGGGGTGTGATTATTTTCATATTTACTCAAGGCCTCTCTTACTTCTTTGCCCTTCATTGCAGGCATGACTTGCCTCAAGGTATGTTCTCTTATGTCCTTTTCAGTTTGGACTGCATTATTCCAGGGAATAGAGACTGTCTTGATTAGGTCTTTAGTCATATGAATCTTTAGCTTGGAGGGGTCATATTTCCATTTTTCCATCTTCTCCACTACTACTTATTCAATCTTCTTCTTTTCTTCCTTAGTCCTAGAAGCATAATTCAGTGACTTCAAAGAACTCATACCTCTTCCTTCTTTTAGTTCTTCAATTTTTTTTATCAAGTGAGGGTGGTGTTTTCATGAAAACCACAGTATCATCTTCTTCATCATCATCCTCATCTTTACCCAATACAATTTTTCTCCTTGATCTCCTTGTGGTGATAACAGGGGTAGTGCTTTTTCCCTTTTGTTGCTTGGGTGTTTCCTTCCTCTTCTTCTGAGGAGGTTCAATATCAGTCTCTTCCTTTTCTTCCTCAGGCTCAACATCCTCTATTTTAACTATATCCTCTTTACTCTCAAAGATGGTAGGAGAGTTGGAGGTCTTTCCATACTTCTTCTTAAATGTATCAAGCCTCTTCTTTCCTCTTTTAAAAATCTTGGGAATCTCAATCTCCAAAGATATCCTGCTCTTAGCTTCCTCATATGTTCCAAAGTAGGGAGCCTTTGGATTGGCAGGTTCATTTACAAGAGCCTCTATGATTTCTCTTGTGTCATCTATGTTGACATCATATGAGAGGGGCTTTATCCATGCAACCCTAGGATTTACTACTTGTATATAAACCTTATCACAATCAACTAGGAAATAAATTTCATCTTTGTAATCTTCAACTAGTTGTTTAGGAATTTCATACGTACTCTACATCTTCTGTTTGAAATTCTCAAAGTATCCATCCATAATTTTATAAAATTTATCTCCTAACCTAGCTATGAATTCATTAATCTGATGGATTTTTTGTCTATCCTTATTCCATGCTATTGTACCCTTGGATGGAAAGAACTTCTCAACATAAAAGAGTGTGCAGATTAGAAGAGAACCAAACTTACATGGTTTGCTCTTGGATACTTGGATGCTTTCCATATTCTTGCTCAACTGGATGAACTGCAATTCTGCTAGGTTGAATACAAGATTCTTCTTCACCACTTTCTATGCTAGGTCAACACCTTCACACCAAACATTGTTAGGTCTTCTCAAATTGTATATCTTATATGGGCTATAACATGAATGCCAAACTTCAATTCTATATCAGTCACTCCATTAAGTCTCATGCCTCTACCATCCCACTTGAAAAGAGTTAACTTAGCTAGGTCATCCTGATTTAGGGTTTTGGTAGCTTTTGGCTTTTCTAGCATAGGAAACCCAGTGACACAATGTATCATCATCTTTGTGATCTTCATAGGATGTCCCAACCACAGGTGCATGTTGTGGACACATCTAAGAACATATCTCATCCACATTATCTGGAAATTCCTCGGCATGTGCATGATGTGTGTCAAACCCTTGATTTTGATGTGCTTATGCTTGGGATTCAAACTCCCATGTATACATAATGCATCATATTATTTATTCATCTCAATGGTTCCAAGCTCCTGTATGTTGCAGTGATAGAAGCTTCGGATGTCATTAACCAGTAACACTTTTAGAGGAATTAGAGAATGAGCTCCCATCGAGTCTATCTCCTCTCTAACTATTGGATGAAGCTTAAATAATGGAGGATCACAAGTTGTATTTCTCACCAACATCTCAGAACCTTTCTTGACCTTGCTACTGGAAGTGGATGTCATATTGTTTAGATGAAATGATCAAACTTCTCTTTCAATCACAAATTCACACTAAACCACTAAGGGGTCTGAATTGATCTATAAACTGAAAACTTTGTAAACAATAACCTTTAAAATCCTTCATTTATAAGAGATTTTCAACCATTAGATTATTTCATTAAATGCTCCGTACATGGTAGCTAGCATGACTCGGGTGTTTCTCCAATATTCACTCAAAAGCTCAGGTGAAACTAGCTTCCCAACTATCAATATTGCCCGGCTCAGCTAAGTTAAGCTTGAATAGCTTGGGTGTTACTAACATTCTAACTCAGTTAGAACTATAATATGTCCTCATGCATCAAAATGTGGATTTGGAATTTCTATCTCATTTGGAACTAATGTATGATGGCTTGTATTGCATAGTTCCAATCATCTCCTTACATTCTTATTATGTAATGGTAGATCCACCCAACTCACTATTTTGGGTGTCATTGGATCCTTCGTTGCTTTTATTTGAATTATCAGGAGACTTCCTTACCCATTGCTGACTCATCTGAGTTTTGATTTCAGATACTATATCTTTTCCATTCTTAAAACCAATATCAACTTTTTCTTTGTTCATACAATTCTTGCTTAGATGACTGATTTGCTTGCACACATAATATCTCTCAGTAGGATCCCTTTTTCTAAAGTGATTCTTCATACAATTCACACCAGTGTGCCCATATTCACCACAATGACAACATATGTACCATGTGTTTTAATCCCAACCAAAAATTACCTTGGCTAATTGTTCAGCAGGATTCCACTTCTTAGTTCTGCACTCGGAAGATTTATGACCTTGTTTGTTACACTTGTAGCATTTTCCTTCAAACTTAGGTTTCTTTTTTCATTCACTTGCTCTATGTCCATGTTTGTTGCAAATATAGAATTTACCATTAAATTTTGACTTTCCATTGCTCCAATATTTATTTGATGTATGCCCTAACTTACCACAATGATTGCATGTAGGCTTGTTGTTCTTTTGAGCTCCTTGTTGTGAGGATTCACCTTGTTTAGTATAACCTAATCTAGTATGTCCATGATGTCTAAATTATATTGTCTGATCCATTCTTACTTGTGAATTCATCATACTTTCATTTGTTTTCTTTTCATCATTGAGATCATTCTGCAGTCTTTCATTTTGTGTCCTCAGATTGACAACTTATTGTGTTGCATTATTGAGTTGACTTACCAAATCAGCTTAATGAAGTGACAAGTGTTGGATTTCTTTTTCTTTTTCCTCTAATCTTGTACTCAGTAGTTGTTTATCTTCTTGTTCTATATTTCTTTCATCTTCTTCTTTGTTCTTTAGTTCCATGAATTCACATATTCTGATTGAATGAATTTCGTGTTCTCTTTTCAAATTTCTAACTTCTTCATGTAAAGTGAGATTCTTTGTAAGTAAGTCTTCAATGGCTGTATCAACTTCTTCAAAACTTCTATCTTTGCAAAATTATTCAATTCTTTCTTCTATATAGTTCTTTTCATTCATCTGCACTGCTAATTCTTTTCTTCTTTTCAGGGAAAGAGAGAGTTGCTCCTTAAGATTCTTGATCTGATCCAAGGCTACTTTAAGATCTATCTTTTCATTCTCAATGGCTTTCTCCAGTCTGTATATTTCCATAGCCTCTGATCTTTTTTCAAGTTGTTAAAATTTTGATAAGAGAACCACTTCTCTGATACCAATTGTTGGAAATATATGATGTGCCCAGTGACTGAGAGGGGGGGTGAATCAAGAACCAATAAAACTTAATCCTTGTAATCCACAATTAGATCATCTTATTTGTTTGCATGCATAGAACTTGAAAGTAAATAATCATACACAACACATAACACAATATTTGGTTACCCATAAACCTTACAAAAGAAAGTAAAATTGGGGTGGGGATGATACCCACAAGATTTAGTATTGTAGTATAAATTTAGCCTGTTAGAGCTTACAATGACCACTTCTGATGGTTTGCCATTTTAGGAGCATAGAAAGGACTATTAGTTCCACCTTGTTAAAGGATTTTGTACAATACAATAAGTAATGCAACTATGTTAAGAGATTTAGAGAAAGGACTGTAAGGTCCTCCTTGTTAAAGGATTTTATTGATCCACCTGTGAGAATGAACCAGTTGATGATCTTCTTTGTGCAACTATGATTGGGTAATGAGATCCTTCTGAGTATAATTGATCACTTGAATGTGATAGATGAGACTCTATTGTCTTGAATACTTCTACTCTTTAATCAAAATTCCATTTGCATGTCTTACACTTATACATATACATAAATCTCAATACATTCATACATTTTGGATAAAAAAAATTATCTTACATATATATCTTATCCAAACAAATAACTCTACAAATCGGCCTGCAATAAACAAAATGATATTTAACAATACATGCAAGGTCGGCTTCAAACTGTCACTCAGGTCCAGAAGTCTACTCAGGTGATAAACTTTGACTCGAGAGATACTCCAAATCACTTGGGTCATACTAATCACTTAGGCGATGCTGATCACTTAGGAAATGTTGATCACTCGGGCAACACTGATCACTCAGGACTTGCATAATGCTTGCTAGCTCAGTTGACACTAGATGACTAAGTGTTTTGACACTAATTGACAATATTTCTTTCCATAAGATCTACACTTATGATAGATGCACAATGTTGAAATTAAATGTGGATCAATTCTCTAAAGGTGAATGGGTGATTTGCACTAAAAAATGCATTCTATTTACAGAGATTTCCAAGATGAGGGGGTGAGTTTAATTTATCATGATCAAGGTTGAGTTAAGTTAGTGGTTTCAAATGGTGAGACAAAGTAAAGCCTTTGGTTTCAAATGTTGGAGCAAAGAGGCAAGATAGAAGGTCAAGATTATTCTCATGATGTATGGTGTAGAGTTGATACATACTTTATCCATGTAATTCAAATTCTTCATTCTCATTGGTTTATTGATTTATGTCCCCTTTTGTTGAAATTAGGAATTAGTTAATTCAAAAAAAAAATTAATTAGCCATGTAGGGAAATTAGATGGGTTAGCTTTCATTTTATTTAATTGAACTATGTAACTAGTTGATTTAATCAATCAAATAGTTTAATTTGCCCCTTATTGGCTTGTATTTAATTAATAAATTGCTTTGTTAATCAATCCATAATTTTGACTTGATTTAACCCCTCTGAGTTTGGTTAACAAAATTAGGGTGTCTATAGAAAGTAATAGGGATATGCTCTCATTCTTCTCAGAGTGATCAAACTCCTTGAGCTACTTTTTATTTTGACTCATTTCTTTCATGAATATGCTAGTTAGATTTGAAACTTAGAAGGCTCACCTCCAAAGATTTTCTTTAACATAACCGGTGAGAGGGATAGCCTAAAGTGAAAACAGAGCTAAAGTTATCTTCTTCTGATCCACTATAAATAAACACCTTCTTGAAGTTAATTTTTTAAAGAGAAAAACTATTGTATGACTATCCTCCTCAGTGGTCTATAGGACCTAAGTAGTGTTTACACTACCATGAGGCCTTGTAATGCATTCATAAGATGCCTTTGATTGAAATCCTTGCTTAAAACTTGTTTAATTAGCAAGCCTACATTTTCAAGCCATGTTGAACCAAATTGACCATAGGTAGATTGATTGTAGTATTTTCTTGTGGAGATCTTGTTTAAAAAATTTGAGAATATACACTTTTGTGTGTAACTTTTTTTAGGTTAGAAAACATGTGTATTTGTGATTGTTATGCTTGGTGATACATGACCTTGAAGAAAACAACATATATTTAAAAGATCTAAAGTTTATAAACATCGTATTCTTCTAAAAAGGATATTATTTCAACAAAGATTCAAATCTCATTTTCATGTTAGTTGTGACAAGATCTCATTACATCAAATTATATTTCCAAGAAGATGGAAATATGCTTAGAGAAGAAATCCCTTATCTTGACGAGACTCCTCATTCTTCTTATCAACATTTTCCAGAAGATAATAAAGAGAAGTCTCTATGGAAACTAATTCATGGTTTGAGGCTAACAAAAATGGATAAATTAATAATGATCATAATGAAGAATTAACCAAGGAAAAGGTTAATGAAGCTGCCTAAAACCCTATGTTTGTAAAGATGATGGAAAAGATCTTAGAAAGATATAAAGATAGATATTTCCTCACCTTAACTCAACTAGGTGTTAAACTTCCTCATTATTTTGACACATCCAAATTAACATCAGATGAGGAAGAAGACACTCCTTTAAAATCTATGAATCAACAAATCAAATCTTTACAAGCACAAAAGGATAAAATAAAGAAAGCGGTTGGCCCAAAAAAATCTCAATAGAATCCATTTTCCCTTTTCCATTTGATAAGAACCTATTTATGAAACCTTTTCCACAAAACATAGTATTCCCTAAGTATGTTAAGTATACAAGTACAATAGACGTACAAGACCAGATAAGAGAATTTGGCACCTTAAGCATGGAATTCCTCCATGAACCCACCTATTTATTGAGGTTATTTCCTAGAAGCCTTGGTGGGATAGTATTGGAATGGTTTTCAAAGTAACCTTTGGGTATAAAGAATTATGAGGAATTAATATCCAAATTTTTCAATCATTATTCATACAACATTGAATGGGAAATCACCATGTTAGACATATGCAATACTCTGTAAATAAGTAGAGAAACCTTTTTGAGTTTTCTACAAATATGGAGAAAAGTCTTTGCTAAATATCCATGGATTGTGCCTAAGAAACAAAAGATGGATATATTTATAAACATCTTGAGTACAATAATGAATTAAAAGTTACAACTTAAAAGTCATCCAAGCTTTGAAGAACTGAGAGAATGGAATCAAAATAGAAGATGCTTTAGTAAGAAATGGAGAACTAAATCTCTACAAGGATAAAAAATATTTTTCAAATAAAAAAAATATTAACTTCAACAATAATTCTTAAAAAAATAACAATAATGATAAACCAAATTTTTGGTTGAAAAATACCAACAAGAATTTAGTCAATGACAGAGTAGTGGAAGCTCATAATCTCAAACCAAAACCTTTCAATCTTTCAAGTGGTTTCACTAGTAAAAATAATAATGTCAACCAATCCCCTAATAATCCTTTTAAAAACAACAACTCTTTCAATAAAAATTAAGGGAATAACAAGCCTAAACACAACTTTATGTCTTAGTTTACTCCATGACCAAGGAGAAAGTTTATCCAATTGGGGGAAACACTTGAGCCAACCCTAAGAACACTCATTTCCAAAAAACTCATAACTTTACCAAAGTTGAGACCATATGAACATCAAGTGAAGCCATCATGGTGGAGTGATTCTAATCATTTTGAATATCACCATAATAAAGGACACAAAATGAATGAATGTATGAGGTTGAAACATCTGGTACAAGACCTCATTGATAAAAAGTACTATTGAAGTTGATGGACCCAAGAATAGTGAAGATCACACAGTATTCAAGATGCCTTTCTTGAATCATGACAAGGGTGAATCTTCAAAAACTAATAAATATAGTAAAAAGGGATACCACAAAGTATATTTTCACATACATATGACAATACAATCATCTCTATTTGGTTATGAAAAGACCATCATTGTCATAGTGTTAAAAGACAAACAAAACAATGAGCCTGTCAATGTCATTACTTGGGGGTAAGCATCAAAAGTTACTTTACCAGGAACTTCCAACACCATAAATAGACCTAATCCTCCATCTTTTCTACCAAATCAATAAAATTTAATGGATCAACTTCAGAAAAATCTTACACATATATCAATCTTGGAATTGCTAAAGCTTTCACCCATGTATAAAGAGATCCTAGAATAATCTTTGGTAGATACAACAGTTCCTAAAAATCTGGATGTGTATCAACTTCAAAACATGGTCAGCCATATTATTGTGCCACATTTCTTATGCTTTTCTAAGAAATATGACATGTCTCTCAATCATCTGCAAAATCTGACCTTGCATATTGAATTCCTAATCCAAAAGCATAGGGTCAGACAGTCCTAATCGATGGAGGTGTTGGCCTAAATATATGTACTTTAATTCCTATGAAATCATTGGGATATTATAAAGAGGTAGTGGATCCTAAGAGAAAAATAACTATTAAATCATATGATGATGAAGAGAGATCTTCTAAAGGAACAATCATTCTACCCATTCGAGTAGGACCTATTTAGAAAGAAATAGTTTTCCAGGTACTTGATCTCAAATTGACCTACAACATATTGTTGGGGAGGACATGGATTATTGAGATACAAGTTGTTCCATCAACCTATCATCAGTGTCCAAAGTTTCCTTATCTTGAACAGGAAATAACAATCAATGGAGAGATTAACCCATTTCAATACTGCAATAACATCAAAATGGTTACAGATTATTTTGTGTCACACAATAATGAGGCTTCTACATCTACTTCACATTTATAAAAAGATGAGTAAACTCCTAGGATCATGTCATCATCCCAAGAGAAATAAAAATAAGATCCAAAAGATGGGCTTACTACCTCAATTAATGAATAAATTAATCCCTCTCTATCTAACATAGGCAAGGAAAAAGTTAGTTTTCTAAAATCAAATGAAGAGAACCCTAATTCCTCAAAATCAAATTCTTATAGTCAAGAGGGATCACAATTAGAAAGAGAAAAAGAAAAGTGGGCACATTATAAAAAGATGAACATCATGATGAAGAATTTTTAAAAACAATGCAAAATTTAGAAAAAAGGAGTAGGAGAATACTCTATATCATTAATGGATATGACTACTTCTCCTAGGTCTCATAGAAAACCAATTGAGGCCAAAATTAGACACTTCCTCACAAGTATAATGATAATTTTTTTAGGGCTACTACATCAGCTAAGATAGAAGAAGACAATAATGTCCTAAACTGGCTCTATAAGGATGAGGAGGAAACAAATGAAAGGGTGCAAAACATTAGTATTCCCACACATAAATATGGAAAAAGATTTGAAATTATGCAAAAAATGGGTTACAAAGGAAAGGGACTTTTAGGAAAAATAAATATAGGGTTGTTGGAACCTATACAACCCACATGGAGTTCTAGTGAGGAAAAATTAGGAATAGGGTATCATGAGCAAGGTAATGATTAAAATAATTTTACTAATCCTTATGATCGCATTGACATGTTAGATTCAGAAAGTGAGGATGATTCAAATGAATATGAATGAGATTCATTATCCAAGGAATCTTTTCATGACAAAGAGGTGGATGTTATTCATTCGTATACTTCTACACCAAATAAAATATCAAGTACAAGACAATAATGGGTAGGAGATCCTTATGTTTCCTCCTTCTTAGGAAAATCTAGCTCTAGTTTTAATGTAAAACAATTTTTCCCGCAGGAAACTCAAGAGGACTCTAGTCAGGAAGATTTTGATCCTAACTCTATTGACCATCCTGAGGAAACACTTGTCATTGATTTGCATAATATAATGTATGAATCTACAAATGAAATCATGACCCTAAATCCTATAGACTCAAATTTACCAATTGACCCTTTACCCCTTGTTCATCCTGAATTAATTGATTGGGAACAACTCGAGACAAGTGATATACTAGCATTACAAGATGACCATTCCATATCCATATACTTAAACATGGTTGAAACTTCCTTGATTGATGAATCATATCAAGAGACAAAAATGGGGGGAACTATCAAGTTTCTCAGTCAACAAGAGAAAAACAAAAACAAAAGAAAACATAAAAGATAATCTTGACAATTTTCCTAACCATATGCATAAAGTTCATCCATATTGATAGAGCTAATAGAAAAGATAAACATTGGAATAAAGGCAGAACCAAAAATCATTAATCTAGCCAAATATTTGTCTACATATGAAAGGGAGCAATTCATTGACTTTTTCAAAGAAAGACAAGTGAATTTTGCATGGTCCTATATTTATATGTCTGGATTAGATCCAAATCTAATAATGCACCATCTTAACACAACTCCAGAAGTCAAGCCAGTAAAGTATAAGTTGAGAAAGATGAATCCACATGTAGCCTTATTGGTTAAATTAAAGCGGAGTTGAAGAAACTCTTGGACAAAGGGTTTATTAGGCCTATTGCATATGCAGCGTGGATATCCAATATAGTACTTGTTTCCAAAATAGACAAAAGAATAAGTTTTTGTACAGAATTTTGGGATCTCAACAAAGCATGTCCCAAGGGTGATTGTCCTCTTCCTAACATTGATACTATAGTAGATCTTACATGGGGAATTCTATGTTCTCCTTAATGCATGGCTTTAGTGGCTATAATCAAATCAAGATAGCTCTAGAAGATCAAGATAAAATGGATTTTACATGTGCATGGGGTACTTTCTATTGGATCATTATGTCATTGGGTCTCAAAAATGTTGGGGCAACCTATCAAAGAGCAATGACAACCATATTCCATGAAATGATGCACACATTTATGGAGGACTATGTGGATGATATTCTTGCAAAATATTATACTAGAAATGAACATCTACCCATAATTGAAAAAATCTTTACCAGATTAGAAAAATTCAAGGTGAGACTAAAACCCAAAAGCATTCTTTTGGTGTTCAATCAGGGAAATTGTTAGGATACAGTATGTCAAAAAAAGGAGTAGAAATGGATCTAGCTAAAGTTAAAGCTATTATGGAAATGAGGGCACTAAGGAATATTAGTCAATTGAGGTCTTCATAAGGAAGGCTATAATCTATCAGAGGATTCATATCACAATTGGTAGAAAAATGTCATTCTTTTACCCAATTACTATATAAAGACATCTTATTTCAATGGCATAATAAATGTGAAGAAGCCTTTTCTCTATTAAAGAAATATTTGGCAAATCCTCCAGTTCAAATGACTCTAATCCTAGGGAAACCTTTGATCATATACATCTCAGAAACATTAAATTCATTAGGGGCCTTCTTAGCACAAGAGAATGAAAAAGGAAAATAAAAATAAATCTACTATATTAGTAGAACATTGGTCAAATATGAGCTTAATTACACCTATGTAGAAAGACCGTGCTTAGCAATAATCTTTGTTTCTCAAAACCTATGGCATTATATGCTAGTGCATAAAATCACACTCATCACTAAAATAGATCCACTAAAATACCTTCTTATTAAATCATCTCTCATAGGGAGGCTAGCCAAATGGGTCATGGTATTAAGTGAGTTTGACATTGAGTATGTGAATTGTAAAGCTATCAAGGGACAAGTCATCACAGATCAAATAGTAGAGTCTCCAATCTCAAGTGAAGAACCTATTCAGGTGGAATTTCTAGATGCAAATATCCTTATTAGTGATCCAAAGACATGGAAATTATACTTTGACGGGTCATATACTCAACATGGCTCGGGGGCAGGAGTTCTTTTCATTACACCACAAGGTTTCACAATCCCAAAATCATTCAAACTATTATTCCCATGTACCAATAATAAATTAGAATATGAAGCACTTGTGATAAGAATAAAAATGGATTTGGAATGGAGAATTATAGAAATACTAATTTATGGTGATTCCCAATTAGTCATTAATCAAATTAATGATGAATACCAAACTAAGGATGAAAAGCTCATGCCTTACAAAAGGATGATTGATGACTTCAAAAAGTATTTTTCCTTGATCACATTTAAGAAAATACCCAAAGTAGAGAATAAATTATTTGATTCCATGGCAAGACTAGCCTCACTTTTTTAAGTACATGATTAAGATGATAGATATGAGTTCTTGGTGGAGGAATTGGTAAAACCTGCGTGCGACCATCTCGATTCCCAAATAATTTTCCTACTTGTGGGTCATGAATCTACTTGGTATGGTCCTATTTATACATATTTCAAAGATAACACCTTATCCTTTGACCAATCCCAAAATGAGAAAAGAAACCTTATATTCAAAGTCTTTCGTTTCACTCGTATTGCTGACACATTGTATCGCAAAGGTCTTGACAGAATGTTACTAATATATATCTAGAGAGTGAGGAATATAAAAATACATTACAAGATGTTCATGAGGGTATTTATGGGCCACACTCGAGTGGTTTTACCTTAGCTAAGAAACTTGTTAGGAGGGGTTATTATTGGGCGACCATGGAAAAGAATGCATGCCAGTTTGTTAAGATTTGTCAAAAGTGACAATACTGTGGGAACCTGATACATGTGCTAGCATAGAAACTACATCCAATAACCACACCTTTTCCCTTTTATCAATGGGGTTTTGATTTTATAGGGATTATATATCCTCCTTCCAATTCTCACAAATACATTATCACTGCAAATGAATATTTTACAAAGTAGGTGGAAGTTGTACCCTTAGAAACTCCAATTGGAAAACAAATTTCAATGTTCATTCTAAATCACATCATTTGCAGATATGGTATCCCACATGCACTCATCACAGATAATGGGAGGTAATTCAAAAATAAGGATGTTAAGGAGTTATGTGAAAATTTCCATATAACTCAATATTTCTCTTACATTTAATATCTCAAAGGAAATGGACAAGCAGAAGCTTCTAACAAGAATATTCTTAAAATCCTTAAGAAAATTGTGGATGACTCAAGAAGGGATTGGCACATATAGTTAAATCCAACACTTTGGGCTTACAGAACAAGCATTAGAACACCTACTAGAGCCACACCCTTTTCTTTAGTATATAGAGCTGAAGCAATTTTACCTTTGGAGGTAGAAATTTCATCCCTTAGAGTTTCTCTACATGGCATACTGATAGATGAAGTTTTTAGAGTTTCTAAGTTGGATGAGATAGATTTACTTGAATAATATCAACATCAACCCTATGATCATCTCAAAGTCTATCAAAAGAGGATGTCCAAGAACTGTAACAAAAATATCAAACCTAGAGAGTTCCAAGTTGGTGACCTTATCCTAAGAGAGAACCTAAGAAATTAAACAGAAAGAGAGAAGGGGAAATTTGAGGCAAATTGGCTAGGACCCTTTGTAATCACATCATATTATGGCATAGGAACCTAAAAACTAGCCACATATGATGGAGAAGGATATGAAGAACCCATAAACATAATTCATCGTAAGAGGTTATATACCTGATCAGTTGAAAGTGTATCACATAAAAGAGTATTAGATAAGAGAGTATCAGTTTGTACATAAAAAGAGAACTTGAAAAAGATATAAAAAATATTAAATATGGATCCTAAAGAAAAGAAAAAATAATGAAAAAATCAAAAATACAAAAAGAAAAAAAAAGAGAAAAAAGTGCCTTGGTGAAAACCTAGAAATAGTTGCCTTGGTAGAAAAAAAACAAAAAAGTACAATAAACCCAAGGGGTGAAAACTTGGTAAACATGCACCATTTGACCTTAGTTCAGTCAAAGCCTAGTTGCATTGCATTTTCATTTCCCTATCCTTGTATATCCTACTGCATTCCATCATTTGTACATAGCCATAATAAAGTCTCATATCTCCATTTGTACATAAAAGCTTTCGTCACACTTTTGAAAGTTGCCTTGATCCATTATCATTGTCAAATCCAATTGGGGGCACAATTAAAATTCAAGGAGCTCATCAGAGAAACAAACATAAGTAAGATTTAAACACACTTCATCAAAAATCAAGAATCACAACCTTTGATACTTATCGATTGATTCAAACATCAAATTTCAAAAATCCAAATACATGACTCATATCCAATTCACAAGGCTAAGCACATCAAAGGATAAGCTAAAACATTAAAGTCAAACAATATGAACAAAGATAAAAGTGGATGGAAATTTTTTTTAGAAAATGGCTCAACAAACTAAAAGAAAAGCTAGTTTGAAGATGTTTCTTGATTTTTGTATCATGTCTTTTTAGCTAATCAATGATAAAATGAACTAGATTAGCAATGATGTAGACATTATATTTTCTTGATTTTTGCTTGTAAGGTTGATTCCTAGAAGTATTCAAGTTTGTCTAATAACATGATCATCAAAGAATCATCGAGGAAATTTGTATATAAAAGGGATAAAATCTTTGTCTATTTATGCAAATGAATACTTTGGACATTTAGAGTGCTCATATCTTAATGCCAAAATCCACTTGCAACATTGAGTCCAACGAAAGCAGTATTCATACTCCCATGGTTTGCAAATTTAACCAGTGAGGGTTGTACCATTTTTTGTTATTTAAATCTAAGGCCAAAGGTATTCATACAATCATGGTTGAATGTCTAAACCAGTGAGGGTTGTACCTTTTCATATTCCAAAAAGCTCAATGATGAAAATAGAAAAACTAAATGCATCCAGTGATAAGTGACAATGTTAGTTGTATTTTGCATTCATTTTAGATTAAATCTTCCATTATATGGATATTTCCAAGGGGGTGATCCAAATCAAAAAGAGGTTTAATCAAGGATGTATCATCAATTTTTTTTCTAAAGATCAAGTATATTGAAGTTTAACAAACAAAAACAATTCATTTCCACTTAGCTTTTGCATTTCATTAAGTCTTTAGGGTTCATGCATAAATCATAATTAAATGATGTCATACAGATTTAGTCATTATAATTCCCTTAGGTTCATTTTTTCTTATCTCATTAATATCATCTTTTTCATTTAGATTAACCATTACATTAGTAGCATAGCCACTAAGCATTAAAATTATTAGATATCATTAATTATTAAATCATCCATCATAAGGTTCATTTAGAAGCATCTCATTTTACATATCATTATAAATAATTAGATTATTAAGAGAATTAGTGTCATTATATCATTATATCATTTAGATATCATTGCATTAAGTACATTGATCATTAAATCACCATAAATCCTACAATCATTACATAAGTATTCACATTACATTATAGACATACATACATAACAATCTAGCATTACATCATGGTATCATTACATATATTGCATCATTAAGCATCTAGGTACAATAATCATTAAACATGTCATAAACAAAAATGTATTATAGCATTGCATTGCATTTAATCATCTAAGTGTATCCATATATCCATACACAAAATAAAATGCATTCATACATATGCATAAAAACACCAAACAACAAACCATATAGATAGAATCATCTAAAAGCTTCATCCATATATAGATCATCTCAAAAATCATAAAGTGAAATATATCATGACATCAAAGGAAAGATAAGCTATCAAATGTCATAATCTATCAAAGTCTAACAAATTGAATCAAATAACTACATCTATCAAGATATATCACATGTCCATAAGAGTCTATCAAAGTCCATAATCAAGGTACATGGATCAAATGTCCGATAAAGATACATCAAGATAAATCAAAGGTGGAATCAATAATCATATACATCATCTTGAGGCATGAAATATCCCTGTATCCCCACTAGCATTTGTGGGTGGATCTTTTCTAGTATCATCAATCTGAGTGGCCTTTGTCTGACTCATCCCAGTTATAACTGGGAAGAGACACTATATATTTAGGAATCTAAGAGCTAGAAGGAGGTGTCATCTATATGGGAGTCTATGAGCTCTAACCCTAATGCATCTATGAGCTCTGATCCTACTGAATATATGATATCACAACAACCAAACTTTGCATCACACTAGAGACCTATTCCAACTAACTCTACATGGAATATACACTAGCATGTAACACATGTATGTCATGGCTAGGATCTGTTAGAGCCGCTGTAGTTGTAGGTGCAATAGGAACACCAAGATGAACTACCTATCTACCCACTCAAGGACCATGTCAACCCCACACTTCCACAGGAACTGGTCTTAGAGGAACCACTACCCCTCCTCTCATCCTCACTATCCCTATACCCTTCCCCCTATCTCCACCACCTCAACCTCCATCTTGACCTCCATCCTGACCTCCATCCCTACCTCCATCCTAACCTCTATCCCTTCCACCACCTATCCCACCACCTCTATCTCCACCTCTACCTCTAGGAGGGTGGATAACAACTCCCCCTCTCCCTCAAATAATCCTCCCTCCAGCTCTCCCTCCTCTAACCTGGTGATGTAGGAGCATCTTGGGTTCTTAGAAATCTTGTATCAACCAAAAATATGTCTATGTGGGTTTTTTAACTTGTTAGAAACTGTTTGGTAAAGTGCTCAGTAACTACACTTGTTTGGTCGGTTGAATATGTTGGTTCACTAATCAAGCTCAATTACTTGTTTTGGCTGGCTTTATCAACGGGTCTCGGTGGTTGTTCTTGACTGCTCGATGGTTTCACCGATTGGTCTCTGTTTCTCGGTAGTCTTTCTCACTGAGTTAGTTTTGGATGTTAGATCTTGTGGCCGATATGTGAATTTAATTTATATAGCATAATTAATGTTGGTGTCTCTCTTTGGGATTCATGTGGACCTAAATCTAGGTCGTTGTTATTTCCTATGTTCGATCTTTAGGATCTTTTCGGGGTGACCTTTTTGGTTGCCTTTTGTATAAAAGTAGAATTATGATATTAGATTAGAAGCATAATGATAGGGAGTAGTTAGTTATAAGATTTTTTGTGACCTTTCATGCATGAGAACTATTATGTAATGACTTTGAATGTATTTGGTCATAATCAGGAAGGCCTTTCAACCTGACATGTATGCAGTTTAATGCATTAACATAAATTATGTATTCCTTCTCTCCTTCTCTGCGTTTAAAGCTTTTGTGTTGCATTCTGCAAGCCGGTTTGGTAGTTAGGAGTGCCTTTGGCCCTATTTTCTATCCCTCCTTGTGTCAGGTGGTATAAGAGGGAAGGTTAGATCTATGGTTCCTTCTTGTAAATCCTAGTTGGTTGATTATTTTTGGGGTAGCAGATTATGATCTGACTTGCAATTGCAGAGGGTTTCAAGATGGTTTGTGGGAGAGGAAATGCATATCATAGCTTACCTGATATGCTAAGGTAGATTTCTACAAGATTAGAATTTTTTGAGACAACCCAGCACCAAGAAAGACATATTGAGGATGTTAGTGATGATGAATTTGAGGAAGTGCAAGGGA
Source organism: Thuja plicata (assembly GCA_018584345.1). Taxonomy (NCBI): domain Eukaryota; kingdom Viridiplantae; phylum Streptophyta; class Pinopsida; order Cupressales; family Cupressaceae; genus Thuja; species Thuja plicata. Next base: position 21,476 of record MU214073.1, on the reverse strand, counting down.
AGCCACACTTGCACCTGTGATGGATCAGGAAGAAGAAAAATTCCTGCAAGCTTTGACAAGTTTGAAGTCCACACCTCAGTTTAATCCTTCTGACTATAGTGGAAATTTGGATTTGAAAGAACTGATAGACTAGATAACTAAAATGAAGAAATACTTTTAGTATGAGAATATAACAGAGGAGAAAAAGGTGAATATTGAAAGTACAAAGCTGAAAGGTCATGCATCCTTGTGGTGGGAGCATCTGCAATTGGATCAAAAGAAGAAGGGTAAAGACAAGATCAAGGTATGGGATAAGGTGATAAATAAATTGAAAGGCAAGTTTATACCTTGTGATTACTAGATCAACCTAGTTAGGAGAATGCAAAGTTTGAAGCAAAAAGATAGCTCTGTGAAAGATTACACTAAGGAATTTTATAGATTAGATATCAAATATAGACATTCTAAAGATGAGGTGGAAAGAATAGCAAGATACCTAAATGGATTAAGGAGTTCTATACAAGATGAGATCAGCTTGGTAAAGATGGAGAGTCTTGAAGAGGCTTATCAGTTTTCCCTAAAATCTTAGGAGAAATTGAACAAAAGACATAAACAAAGACAAAGAGGAAGAGATGGTAGATTCCCGAGAGGAAGAGGTATATCTTAAGGTGAAAATAGTAGATCTGATCATGATAAGGAAAATCAAGACACACACCAAGATAAAGGCAAGACCAAGTGGAAAGGTGCAATTTCATTCTGAGGAAGAGGCAACTACTCCTGAGGTGGATATAGAAGAAGAGGGTTCCAAGGTGATGACATGTAACTGATTGAATGTTTGAAGATATGAACTTAATGATCATGCAAGGCATTAAATTAGTTAATGTATTTTATTGTCATTGATGTTAACTTGATATAATCTGTATGGTCATGAAAATACTCCCAAAGACTTCAAATAACCGATGAATCAAAGAATATGCTATCATTAATGCATAAAAGTCAAGTATTTACTAAGTGACTATATACACTGATAGAGTGCACACCGATGGTTAGAGTAAAAGAGAAAAGTCACAGTGTTACCCAACAAACTAATGCATAGCATTACTGATGAGCAAAGTTACGGTTTTGCCCGACAAGCAAAACACAGTGTAACTCGACAGACAAAATTCCAGTGTTGCTCGACGAAAAAGTCAAGGACTAAGATCTTGATGACCACTAAAGTCACACCGATAGAACAGTCAGTTATCATCGATGACTAACTAAAGTGTTGACCGACAGAATAGAGAGTTCAGAAAATGACAAAATGCTTAGCTGTCAAGAAGCTAAAGATAGACTTAATGGATACTTATCATTGTTTTTATCATCCAGATAAAGCCGAGGATAAGTAATTGATTTAAAGCTGATTTTTCTAGTTGGCAAGAAGATCTCTTTGAGATAAAACTAGAGTTTGCTTTAAATCTATTGGCAAGAATTGTGGAACACACCAAGAAAAGGGGAAATCATGTCTATATAGAGACAAACCCAATTCATTACGAATTGGTGTGTGTGGTGAAAAAGAGAAGAGGAAAGATGCTAAAGTAAATCTGAAGGAGAAGAAAGTCCTCTTTTAGTGTTGATCAACAAGCTAGAGGAAAGAGCTAGATTTCGTAGACACCGAGGAACAGTGAGACAAGCATCACAAAGCAGAAAAGTGTGAAGCAAAGGTATACTTGATTATATTTATCAGAGAGGTAATGGACCTACAATAGATCTAAAAATATGCAATTGAGTTGTATGTATGAATAGATCATTAGTGTTTCAGTTTAACCATTAAAGCATCAAGTCTCTTAACCGAGCAGGACATAAAAGTCTTTTACAATTGAGATACATCCCAAGGAGTATCAAAAAGTTTGATCATGAAAGTAGCATTGGATATGCCCAATACCTATTGACAGGCCAAGTGAGTGTTTGATCAAGGATAGTAGCATTAGATGCCAGATACTAGGTGACGAACTATCTTTTAAATCCTCTAACAAGGTCGCACCTAACAGTGTGTTTGTAACCTTTAACAGGGTTGGCTCTTAACAGGGCTCACTTCAAAAGAGTGAAAATTTGGGGTACCATTCCTAGTGGTTTTTCCCCTAACAAGGTTTCCACGTTAAAAATCCATGTGTTATGTGTTTATGTTTCATTTCTTTATAGCTTACATTTCACATATGTAATTCTAGATTGATCGGTATACTCTGCATATTTACTGTGTTTCCGTAAATAGCTAACTGCTTATCAATAATCATATAGAAGAAGGTTTATCAAAGCAATCTGACAAGTAGAAAATTGATATAAGTATTTCAAGGAATTCATCTTGTAGGACAGAAGATAACTAGAGGCATAATCTGTGGTTATAATTTTTAAGGGTTGATTTAAGAATTAATTTTTTAGGCCACTAATTCACCCTCCCCCCTCTCAGTTATTACTAACAATTGGTATCAGATCTTGTGTGCTTAAAAGTAAGGTTTCAAGACCTAAGATAAAGATCACAAGATGAACAGACGAGATGTGCCCAAGTTGAACAAAGACAATTTTGCTTCATGGCAGAGCAGAATAAGACTCCACTTATCAGGTATTGGTAATGATGTTACTCAATACTTAGATGTTGAATACATGTTTCCCACAAGTGCACCAACATTTGAACAATTGAGAGAGAAGCATGAGCACAACTGCATGATGATAGAGTTTTCTTCCTCACTCTCTGATGTTGAATTTGAAGATGTCAAAATGTGCAAGACTGCAAAGCAAATGTGGGACAAACTGATGCTTGTACATGGTGGTGACAAGAATGTTTTGAGAGCCAAGTCAGAAAGCCTTAGAGGAAATTTTGATGATCTCAAAATGAAATAAGTTGAAAACATCAAACAGTACAGCACAAGAATCAAAGAGGTAGTCAATGCTATCTGAGGAGTTGGAGGTGTACTAGAAGAAGATACAATGGTAAGTAAAATTATAAGAACCTTACTGCCTACTTATGCTATTAGAGTATCTGCCATTCAAGAAATGAGAGCAGTAGCAAATAGCAATGTTACTCTAGACAGTTTGATTGGAAGACTGATTTCATTTGAGATGAATAACTTTGATAATAGTGTCTTACCAAACATAGAGTTTGCATTCAAAACTTCTATGAGAATAAGTAAATCAAGTCATAAAAACAATATAAGAAAAGATAGTGATAGTGAAAGTGAAGAAGAGGGTCTTGATGAAATTGAAGCACTTGTGGCTAGAAGAATGTAGAGAGGCAAAGGTAAATTACCACTTGTTTGTTTTAATTGTAAATAAATTAGACACTTTGTTGCAAGATGTCCTAACAGAAGAAAAGATGATAGAAGTAATGACAGATCATTTGAGAAGAAGTATGATAGAGGTGATTACAGAAGCTACCAACAATCAAAAAGAAGATATACCTAAGACTATAAGGACAAAAGGAAGAAGTCCAGTTACCTAGCTAAATGCAAGGATGATGATACAGACACTGAATCTGATGAAGACATCAAGATGGTGTTTGTGGCAGTAAAAGATGATTCAGCTGATGATGAAGGAAGGTATGTAGAAACAGCACTCATATCTAAAGTTAGTAAAAATGATGTTTGGATCATAGATAGTGGCTGCACTCACCATATGACCAGTGACAAGCAAAATTTTGAGACTTTTGAATACTATAATGGTGGTTCAGTAAGAATGGGTAATGGTACACCTTGTCCAGTTGAAGGTAGAGGAACCATAATGTTGAATAACCAAATAAAATATGAAAATGCTTATTGGATGAATGGATTGAATTATAATCTATTGAGTGTTTCTCAGTTGAATAATTTAGGTCATAGAGTAGCATTTGAAAATAAGAAGGCAAAGATCTTCAACAAATCAGGAAATCTGATTGGTACTGGTGAGCAGACAAAAGGTAACCCATTCTATCTAAATGATACTGACACCATTTGTTTGATTTCTACAAATGAATACATGTGGTTATGGCACAAAAGATCATGTCATGTGAACTTTGACAACATGATAAATATTAGAAAAAAGAGAAATGTCAGAGGCTTACAGATGATGACTAAGTCTGACAACATCATGTGTAAGAATTGTCAAAAAGGTAAGACGACAAAGTCTAGTTTCAAAAGCAAAACCCATACATCTGATGCAATTCTAGAATTAGTGCATACTCATTTATGTGGACCTATGAGGACAAAGATTTATTATGGAGATAGATATTTTATTCTCTTTGTTGATGATTTTTATAAAATGATGACAGTCATGTTTTTAAAGGATAAATCAGAGGCATTCAAGATGTTTAAATGGTACAAAGCCATGGTTGAGAAACAAAGTGGTAAGGAACTAAAATGCTTAAGATCAAATAGAGGAGGGGAATTTATTTTGGATAAATTTACTAACTTTTGTAATGAGCATGGAATCAAAATATAGGTCTCTACACCGAGAACACCACAGCAAAATGGAATCGCTGAAAGAAGGAACAAATCCATAGTTGATTGTGCAAGGACACTGATGATAGAGAAAGGCATCACCCAAATCTTTTGGAGGGAAGCTTCCAGTACTGTTGCTTACACATTAAACAGAGTACAATTGAAGGACACCAAGAAGACACCTTATGAGCTTTGGTATGGTTACACACCCAATTTAAGTTACTTCAAAAATTTTGGTAGTCAATGTTATATCTTAAAAGATGATAGAAATGGAAAACTTGACTCCAAGAGTGATGAATGAATCTTCCTAGGGTATTCCACCAAAAGTAAGGCTTATAAATGTCTCAATAAAGCCTCTAACAAAATTGTTGAAAGTGCAAATGTAAAGATAGATGAATTTGCAGAGAAGAATGAAAAGGAAAGCACTAAAGAACTAGAGGACTACATCAAATTTTCTTACAATGTTGAACCTGACACTCTACCTGACCAACAATATAGAGCTCCCAAGCAACAAATCATTGCACCCAAGCATCAGGCTACAAATACCGACGATTAGGATATTGCTCAAGATGATGCACAAAGTGATGGAGAACAGAATGAAGAACAAAATTATGATCATGATGATAGACAAAGAGTTGAACTTGTACTTGCAAGATATGTCAGAAGGAATCATCCATAGAACCAAATCATAGGAGACAAGAAGGATGGTAAGAGAACCAGAAGTAAGTCTCTAAACACAAGATGTCTTATTTGTGATTATGAGCCCAAATCTGTCAATGCTACACTAGATAATGATGAATGGATAAGTGATATGAATGAAGAGATTGAACAGATAGAGAAAAATAAGACATGGACACTTGTATCAAGACCAGATGATAAGAATGTCATCGGTACAAAATGGATATTCGGGAATAAGCTAAATGAGAATGGGGAAGTCACCAAAAATAAAGTAAGACTAGTATACAAGGGGTATGCACAAGAAGAAGGGATTGACTATGGAGAGACCTTTGCACCCATTACTAGGCTAGAAGGAGTAAGAATATTACTTGCTTATGCTGCATATAAAGGCTTCAAGGTATACCAAATGGATGTCAAGTCTCTATTCCTAAATGGAATACTTGAGGAAGAGGTATACATTGAGCAACCAGAAGGGTTTATTCATCCAAACAAGAGAAGCGTGGTATGTAGACTTCACAAAGCCTTTTATGGATTGAAACAAGCACCCTGAGCCGCGTATGAAAGACTTCATTCCTATCTTATAAGTATTGGATTTTTAAGGACTAGTGAAAATAGTAATCTTTATTTGAAGGAAGATACTGATGCTAACATTTTGATTGCTGAAATATTTGTTAATGACATCATATTTGGAGGCAATGAAATGCTATGAAAATAATTTTCTAATGAGATGAGCAAAGAATTTGATATGTCTATTTTTGGAGAGATCAAGTTCTTTCTTGGTCTGCAGATCATGCAACAAGATGAAGGTATTTTCATTACACAATCCAAATACATCAAGGAGGTAATGAAAATATTCAAGATGGAAGAGTCAAACTAGTTGGAACACTGATGGAAACTAGATGAAAGATGACAAAGGAGGAAAATTCATCAAAGGTAAATCAAAATTTGTATAGATCAATGATTGGAAAACTCATGTATGGTGTACATACTAGACCAGATATTGCACATGCAGTAGGAATAGTTGCTATATTTTCTGCTAATCCCAGAGAATCACATTTGACTGATATGAAAATATTCCTAAGATATCTAAAGAATACCGAGGAATGTGGCTTATGGTATAGAAGAGAAGGAAAATTTGAACTTAAGGTCTTTACCAACATTGATTAGGCTGGAAATATTGATGACCGGAAGAGCACAATTAGAGGAGAATTCTTTATGGGTGACAGACTTGTCACATAGATCAGCAAGAAGCAAGGATGCATCTCTTAGTCTACTGCAGAAGAAGAGTATGTTTATGTTGTTGCAAATTGCTCAAATATTGCATGGATCAAATAGTTACTGGAAGGTATGCATATGCAAATTCTAGAACCAGTAATTATCTATTGTGACAATACCAGTGCAATAAACATCTCCAAGAATCTAGTCATGAATGCTAAAACAAAGCATATTTCCATCAAGTATCATTATTTGAGAGAACAAGTCCAGGAAAAGGAAGTGATACTTGAGTATGTACAATCCAAGGAACCATTGGCTGATATCTTCACAAAGCCACTGCCCAAGGATGCATTTGAGTACTTGAGAAAAAGACTAGGGGTCAGACCCTTGTCTATTAGTCATTAAGATGACTTGAAGGCTGCATCAACCTGCATAATATCAAAATATCATTCATGTTGATGCAAGCAGAAAAATGGACTTCAAAGATACATCTATACACAGCAAGGTATTATCTACTCCTAGAAACAGATTTATTACCAATGGATTGGGAAATTCAAGGAATATATTATGGATAGAAAGGATCCATTTGGCATTAATGTCAAAGGGGGAGAGATATCTCATTATCATACTGATAAAGGTCATTATCATACTAATAAAGGGAGAGATTGTATCCATTATCATCTCAGGGAGAGAAGAAATCAGAAAGGGAGAGTACATACAAAGGGAGAGAATTACTGACAAAAGACATCAAAAGAAAAGAGAACAGTCAAAGGGAGAGAAATTGACACAAGAGGAGAGCACATCATATCAGAGAAAGAAAGATTCTACATCTATCCAGTGAAGGGATTAAAGACAAACAGAAAGCTGCAAAAATCAAATCTAAGCTATTTGAGCTTACCAATAGCCATACATTTGTAATATTTACATTAGAAAATCTTGATGAAACTATATATTTCATATTGTACTAGCAATAGTATACTATGGTAATGTAGTATGTTGTCATCAATGCCAAAGAGAGAGATTGATGACATGTAACTGATTGAATGTTTGAATATATTAAGTTGATGATCATGCAAGGCATTAAATCAGTTAATGTATTGTATTGTCATTGATGTCAACTTGATATAATCTGTATGGTCATGAAAATACTGCCAAAGACTTCAAAGAACTGATGAATCAAAGACTATGCTATTAGCAATGCATACAAGTCAAGTATTCACTAAGTGACTATATACACCGACAGAGTGCACACCAACAGTCAAGCTAAAAGAGAAAAGTCACAGTGTTACCCAACGAACTAATGCACAGAATTACCGATGAGCAAAGTTATAGTGTTTCCTGATGAGCAAAACATAGTGTAACCCAACAAATAGAATTTTAGTGTTGCCCAACAGAAAAGTCAAGGACAGAGATCTTGATGACAAATAAAGTCACACTGATGGAACAGTCAGTTATCACTGATGACTAACTGAAGTGTTGACTGACAGAATAGAGAGTTCAAAAAATGACAAAATGTTTAGCAGTCAAGAAGCTAAAGATAAACTTAACAGATAATTAGCATTGTTTTTATCATCCAAATAAAGCCGAGGATAAGTAATTGATATAAAGATTATTTTTCCAGTTGGCAAGAAGATCTCTTTGAGATAAAACTAGAGTTTTCTTTAAATCTATTGGTGAGAATTGTGGAACATGCCAAGAATCAAGAAATCCAAGAAAAGGGGAAATCATGTCTATATAGAGACAAACCCAATTCATTACGAATTGGTGTGTGGGGTGAACAAGAGAAGAGGAAAGATGCTAAAGGAAATTTGAAGGAGAAGAAAGTCTTCATTCAATTTTGATCAACAAGCTAGAGGAAAGAGCTAGATTCTATAGACATTGATGAACAGTGAGACAAGCATCACAGAGTAGAAAAGTGTAGAGCAAAGGTATACTTGATTATATTGATTAGATAATGGACCTAAAATAGATCTGAAAATCTAGAATTGAGTTGTATGTATGAACAGATCATTAGTGTTTTAGTTTAACCATTGAAGCATCAAGTCTCTTCACCGAGAAGGACTTAAAAGTATTTTACAATTGAGATACATCTCAAGGAGTATCAAAAATTTTGATAATGAAAGTAGCATTGGATATGCCCAATACCTATTGACAGGCCAAGTGAGTGTTTAATCAAGGATGGTAGCATTAGATGCCAGATACTAGGTGATAAACTATCTTTTAAATCCTCTAACAAGGTCACACCTAACAGTGCATTTGTAACCTTTAATAGGGTTGGCTCTTAACAGGGTTCACTTCAGAAGAGTGAAAATTTGGGGTACCGGTCCCAGTGGTTTTTCCCCTAACAGTGTTTCCAAGTTAAAAAATTCATGTGTTATGTGTTTATGTTTCATTTCTTTATAGTTTTACATTTCACATATGTAATTATGGATTGATTAGTATACTCTGCATATTTACTGTGTTTCGGTAAATAGCTAACTGCTTATTGGTAATCATACAGAAGAAGGTTTATCAAAGATATTCGACAAGTAGAAAATTGATATAAGTATTTCAAGGCATTCATCTTGTAGGACAAAAGATAACTAGAGGCATAATCTGTGGTTATAATTTTTAAGGGTTGATTTAAGGATTAATTTTTTAGGCCACTAATTCACCCCCCCCCCCCCACCTCTCAGTTATNCCCCCCCCCCCCCCCACCTCTCAGTTATTACTAACACAAGGAACTTGTTACAACTATGGAGAAGAGGGACATGGATCATTTGAGTGTACACATGCAAGCAAGAAAGTCGATAGTAGAATAAATGCATTGGTGCAAGAAGAGTCACCGAATGAACCTGAGAAGGAAGGAAACCTAATGGTCAGAAGGATATTATGGAGTGAGAATAATAAGAAAGAGTTTGTTTAAGACCATATGCAGAGTTGGAGACAAAGTTTGGAAAGTAATTATTGATAGTGGAAGCTTGAATAATCTAGCATCTAAGGAAATGGTCGTTGCAATTGGAAAGAATGAAGCACCCGAAGCCCTATGATATTTCATGGATCAAGGATGAGCATACACTTATGGTGAGTGAACAATGTTTGTGAATCTGAAAATTGGATAGTATTATGATAAGGTGTTGTGTGATATTATGCCTATGGATTGTTGTCATATTTTGTTGGGAAGAGCTTGGAAATATGATAGACATGATATACATGTTGGAAGATTGAATAAGTATACTATTTGGGTTGATGGAAAAAACAAAATCTTATTACCTTAGTTGAAGAATCTTTTGGTGGGATATGCACATCTGTGAAATTTTGTTTGATGGAAGGTAGATAGTTTGTTAAGGATCTGAAGAGAAATGATGTATGTTATGCTTTGATTCCTAACAAACCAAGGGAGAAATAGAAGATAAAACTCCTGAGGAAGTTGAAAAGTTGCTTACCGAGTACAAGGAAATCATTTCAAATAATGTACCTAATGGTTTTTGCATCGATGAGAGATATAAGTCATTGTATGGACCTAATTCCTGGAGCAAGTTTTCCAAATAAGGCACCACACCGATTGACACCAACCGAGATTGAAGAACTCAACTGAAAAGTTAATGAGTTGTTGCATAAAGGTTTGACCAAAGAAATTTTAAGTCCATGTGCAGTACCAGTTGTGTTATCACCTAAGAAGAATGGAGAATGGAGAATGTGTACAGATTCAAGAGCTATTAACAAGATCACAGTTAAGTATCGGTTTCCTATACTAAGGATGGATGATATAATGGATTGTTTGAGTGGAGAAAAATATTTTACTAAGATTGATTTGAAGAATGGATATCATCATATCAGAATCAGAGAAGGTGATGAATGGAAGACTACTTTCAAGACAAAAGATGGTTTGTATGAGTGATTGGTTATCCCTTTTGGTTTAACTAATGCACCGAGTACCTTTATGAGGTTAATGAATGAGGTTTTAACAAAAAATTTGGGTAAATTTGCGATGGTATATTTGGATGATATTCTAATATTTAGTAAGACCATAAGAAGAGAATTTGATGCATATAAGACAAGTGTTGCATAGATTGAAAGAGGAAAATTTGTTGATTAATTTGAAAAAAGTGTTGTTCCATGAAAGAAGAACTTGTGTATTTAGGCTTTGTGATTTCTACTGATGGTTTGAAGATGGATCCTGACAAATTTTAAGCTATACTTGATTGGCCTACACCTGAGAATGTCAATGAGGTAAGATCATTTCATGGATTAGCAAGTTTTTACCAAATATTTATCAAGAATTTAAGTTCAGTTTGTAATGCTATGACTAAGACAATGAGAGGAGACAAAAGAGAATTCAAGTGGACACATGGAGCTGATAAAAGTTTTGAGACTTTGAAGAATAAGGTTGTTGAATTGCTTGTGTTAGCCTTACCTAATTTCAATAAGGTATTTCAAGTTGACTGTGATGCAAGTGGCAGTGAAATAGGAGTTGTGTTGACTCAAGAAGGTAAACATGTTGATTTCTTTAGTGATAAGTTGAATGATGCTAAGAGGAAATATTATGTGTATGATCAAGAATTCTATGCCATTGTTCAAGCACTAAAGAAATGGAGACATTATTTGGTATTGAGTGAATTTGTGTTGTATACTAGTCATAAAGCTTTACAATATTTGGTTAGTCATAATAAGTTGAATTAGAAACATATGAAATGGGTATAGTATTTGTAGAGTTTCTAACCGAGCTGCTGATGCGTTGAGTAGGAGAAGATCTTTGTTGACTGAAATGAGAATTGAGGTTCTTGAGTTTGATGATATGAAGCATTTGTATGAAAATGACCCTAATTTTTCTGAGCCATGGAGAATGTGCAGAGCACCTATTCCAAATCAACCAAGTAAGTATGAAGATTATTTCATTCAAGAGGATATGTTCTTCAAAGGTATTTAGTTATATATACCGAGAGGATCAATGACAACCAATTTGATAAAGGAGAAACATAGTAGTGGTTTGGCTAGACATTTTTGTATTGATAAGACATTGAGTTTTCTTAAGGAAAGGTATTTTTGGCCTCAGTTGTATAAGGATGTTCAGAAATTTGTGAAGAGTTTTGGAGTTTGTCAAGTTGCAAAAGGAGTAAGTCAGAATAATAGTTTGTATACACTAATTTCTATTCCTGAGAAACCTTGGAATGATATTAGCATGGATTATGTTCTTGGCTTACTAAGGACAAAAAGAGGTAATGATTCCATATTTTTTGTGGTGGATAGATTTTCTAAGATGACACATTCCATACCATGTAGAAAAACATTAGATGCACTACATATAACAGATCTTTTCTTCAAGGACATTGTCAGATTACATGGATTACCAAGGAGTATCATCTTTGACTGAGACAATAAGTTTGTTGGCTATTTTTGGAAAATACTTTGGAAGAAGCTAGACACCAAGTTGAAGTATAATTCTATATGTCGTCCATAGACTAATGGACAAGAAAAGGTTGTAAAAATAAGTTTGGGTAGGTTGTTGAGATGTTTAGCTGGACATAAATTGAGTAATTGGGATTTGATGTTAGCAAAAGTAGATTTTGCATACAATAATTTAGTGAATAGGAGTACTAGAAAGATTCCATTTTAGATTGTTACTGGCGTGCAACCAAGAGGTATATCAGATTTGAGAGATATTGCTAGAGAAGAGAAAAGAAGTGTTGAAGGAGAAGAATTTGTAGAGTTTATGAAAACATTGCATGAGGAAGTGAAACATAAGTTGGAGCATAGTAATCAAAAATACAAGGATAGTGCAGATAGATCAAGAAGACATAAGAATTTTGAGATTGATGATGAAGTAATGGTTCATTTGAAGAAAGGCAGATTTCCTATTGGAACATATGGTAAATTGAAGATGAAGAAATTTGGTCCTTATGAGATATTGAGCAAGTTTGATAGTGGAAATTCTTATGAAATGTAATTACCCAAGGACATGGATATATCACTTATATTCAAAATTTTAGATTTTTTTGAGTATCATGAACTAGATGAAGAAGTGATAGTGCTGAGTGATTATCCTAAGAAACAAATAGAAGAAGTTGAACAGATTTTGGGACACAAAGTTGACAGAAGCACTAGAGGAAAGAATTAGATGAAATAATTGGTAAAGTGGAAGAATAGACTAATTGAAAATCTACATGTATTTATCAATCTGAGTTGGATTTTTCTCAAGTTGTACCACACTCCTAAATCAAAGAATAATTTCTTTTAACCCCAAGTGTCTGATGCAGGAGCATCTTGGGTTCTTAGCAATCCCATATCAATTGAAAATATGTTTGTGTGGGTTTGGTAGCTTGTTGGAGATTTCTTAGTAAAGTGCTCAATCACTTTTTTTGGTTGGCTTCACCAACGAGTCTCATTGGTTATTCTTGACTACTCGGTGGTTTCACCGATTGGTCTCTATTGCTTGGTAGTCTTTCTCACCGAGTGGGTTTTGGATGTTGGATCTTGTGGCCGACATGTGCATTTAATTTTTGTATCCTAATTAATGTTGGGGTCTCTCTTTGGGATTCATGTGGACCTAAATCTGGGTTGTTGTTGTTTCCTATGTTGGATCTTTAGTATATTTTGGGGCTAACCTTTTCAGTAGCCTTTTGTATACAAGTAGTATTTTGTTCTTAGATTAGAAGCATAATGATAGGTAGCAATTAGTTAGAAGATTTGGATCAAGGTTTTGTGACCTCACATGCATGAGAACTATTCTATAAAGACTTTGAATGTATTTGATCATAATCAGGAAGGCCTTACAGCCTGACATCTATGAAGTTTGATGCATTAATATAAATTATGTATTCCTTCTCTCCTTCTCTATGTTTAAAGATTATGTGTTGTATTTTGTAAGCTAGTTTGGTAGCTAGCAGTGCCTTTGCCCTAGTTGTTATCCATCCTTGCATCACCTAGGCTCTCCTCCTTAGTCATCATCCTCTCACATCACCATCACCATCACCACCATCATCTTCATCCTCAAGATCTCTCTCAACAATATCTAGAATGGGCTTTGTGAGATCATTAAATCATAAAAATTGGTATTGTAGCAACTACTATACATACTTAGGTGTCACACCTTCATCAAATACATCCTCTTTATAATCCCATGGTAAAGTATGCAAACCCAAAACCTCATCATGAGAAACTCTGAACTTCATGTATGGACCCCATAGTGATCTCTCTAATTAAACACATGCATAGAGAGCTAACCCCAGTGGCGTACCTTGTGTCCACCCAAACTGCCTCATCACTCTCATATAATAGAATCTCTCTAATACCATAGATGTACATCCAATCAACCAATGAGGCATAAACATAAATAGAGTGTCTTGATCATCCTCAGGCCTAGCCTCACAACCTTACTAAGGATGCCAACATACCTGATCTAATCTAACATCCAACAATAATAATCTAGATTTCCTAGCTGGGGATGGATAATCACTCTGACATATAAAAATGAATGGCCAATCAGGAGTTTGATCCCTAGCAGAGATGGGTCTTGTGATCGAGAGGTTCTCCCAAGTCCAAATTTGCAGTAAAATGGCACCAACAGAAAGTGTCACACTATGTCTATATACTAAATGATGCACATCATGATATAATTTTTCCAATACGTAAGAACCCCAAGAAAATTTGTGAGGATGACCAATCATGTCCTCTATAATCCAACTCCAGCCTATTGCAAAGCCATGTCCATGTCTATCAGGAAGTAGAAGTCCTCCAATAAATAAGCAAGTACGGAAGGAAGTAGATCATACACCAATAACTATATCCAAGGAATTCTATCATCACCAATGATAGTATTAGAAAATATTTAAAGATAGGCCTCTCTATCATATAATTGATCATAATAGACTAGCTCACCCATCACCAGGATGTGTAAAATAATGTATATGTCCTCAGGGGTGATCGTCATCTCACCCATCAATGAATGAAAGGTATTGTGGTCTTAGTGCCAATGCTTGGACACAATAGTTAGTAACCCCCTGTTCACATGGAAGTGGGGCATATCGAGTAGAAACCATAACCCACATAGAGATATCACTCGTCGGTCATGACCTGACAAATCTGGAATCAAATCAAATGACCAATGATACAGGCCTCTAACCTACAGTTTCCAAAAGGAAACCTATTTTGGAAATTAAAGTGTGAATAAATCAGTAATCATCATCAATCTAATCATCTAAATTCAATCAAATCAAGTAGTCATATTATCTTCTTATTCATCATGAGCACATCAACTTTCCCAACTCTAGATCTTGAGAAGGGAAAATCAATCTATCCTATCAACCTATCAGGATTAACATTTATATAAAATCAGCTACATGATCTAACTGACATGAAAAACATGAAATTTTCATAACATCATCAATCAAAATTATACATTTATCCTTACAATAAGACAACGAGTTCCTATTTCCAACAATCAGGTTGACGAAATTTTAAAAAATGCATAACCAGGCTTACATGTTACTTTACCAATGTGTACATGCCACAACATCTTTCATGCTACAATTTTATATTGTACAAGCTATTCTATTCTTTCTATACACCACAACATGTGTATGCGCTCAAAGATCATTATACACACTACAACTCTTTGCGTACGCGCTACAAAAATCTTACTTTTGCAATTCTATGTTGTATGCGGTCTTTTATCCTATACTATGTGTTATTATACACCTAGGGAATCCACTTCTACGCGCTAATTCATACTTGGAAACACACTACAAGACATCATGAATATGCTAAAACAAACTTGGTATGGGCTAAAATTAGGGAAAACCCAAAAAATAACCTTAAACCGTGCCTAAAATCTAAAAATAAGCAAATAAATTCAAAAATTAATAATGAAGAATGGATATCGACACATACTAGAGGTCCATAATCATGTTGATGCTAGAATCGGTAACCTCACTAGAACCTATTCTCCTGAATTGGCACAACCATCACTGCAAAGGAAGGGTAAAAACTACTCTGAGATGGTAAAAGGACAAGAGTAAATGAGAAAATGGTAGGGTAAAAAATAAATTTAACCCTTATATACCCACCAAATTTCCTTTTTAGGGGTATTTTTATCATTTTTAATCAATCACCCTTTCTAATCAAAATTTTGTATCTAAGGCATTTGTACAAATTGGTAATTATCGAGAAATGCATCAAAATTGTGACTTCACACAAAATTTTCAAAAAAGATTCAAATCCTGATTTTTAACCCACTTTCTATGATATCCATTTTGATCCATTCCCCGAGGGGGAATCAATCATTAGAATACCAAATAATCTTAATCATGGCATTTTTTGGAATCAAGAGCATTAAATGATAAATTTTCAAAATCGTCAATGGGGCATCAAAATCAAGTTGAATTTTTCATCAGGGATTCATATCGAGGTGGCATAATTATCAAATCTACATCAGACATCAAATATGCATCAAACATCAACATCAATCAAATTAGTATCAGGCATCGAATCAAGCATCAATATCTACATCGAAATTGGACATTAGATCGTACATCAGGACATCAAGCATTGAATATTCTTTGAAACAACGTGCTTCGCACATTGTTTCAAAGAGGAGCATTTGTAGACACCCTAAATTGGTCAAACCAAAGTTAAAGTGGTCAAATCAAATCAAAATCATGGATTAATTAACAAAGCCATTAATTAATTAAATTCAAGCCAAGAGGGATTAATTAAATTATGTAATCGATTTAATCAATTAGTTATATAGTTCAATTAAATAAATCAAATCCAACCCATCTAATTCCCCTACATGGATAATTTAATTAATTGTTTGAATTAATTAATTCATAATTTCAACAAAGGGGACAAAAATCAATTAGATAATGAGAAGAGAGGATTGGAAACACATGGATTACTCCAAGGCTTTGCTATCTTGGCCACTCATTTAGCCTTTGCTATCCCCGCCACTCATTTTTCCATCTTGTCCCCCTATTTGAAACACAACTCAACCTCTCTCATCTAATCATGGTTAACTCACTCTACCCCTACCCTTGGGAAAACCTTATAAATAGAATGAATTTCTCAATTCAAACCACCACTTTACATCCACTATCAGTTGCATCATCATTATAGTTGAATATGCATCCGTGTTTAGAGTAATTTGAATTCAATTTAGCATTTCATTAGTATAATTAGATTTCAATTCACTATCTAGCATAATTGCACATAATTTTCACTTTCATTTTAAGGATTTCCACTTTAGTATTACTCATTTGCAGTTGAGAGCATTCTTGTAGTCTTCTTAGATAGGGAACCATGAGATGATTTCACGGATTTCAAGTTTGATTGTTTAATTATTATAGATCTTTAGCACTAACTTGATATTCTTTGATATAATGTTTCTTGTATGTTTTTTACATACAATATATTTTTATTAAATAAAAGGTTTCATGTAATGGAACATATGTCCCTTTAATGTCTCATTATTACTGTTATTTACATGTCCTTTAGCTGCATTTCTGATTCTTAATGATTCTTTGTCTCTTTGTATCTTTGTCTCTCAATTGTATGTTGAGCTCAACCCTAATGGGAACCACATTTAACCCCACAAGATATTGAGAGACAAATTGTATCTGCATAGGAAGAAAACAAGTTTTAAAAAGAATAGATGCCTATTTTAGGTGTATATGATGGATTCAGATGACTTTCTTCTTTAATGCACATCGAGACCAGTTTATATATGCATAAGTGAATGATCATGTATGGTTTATAACTATTCATTACTTAGATTATTTCTCTAACTCATTGCCATGATTAATGCAAGAATTAGGAACACTCTGGAGAACTGAGGGGCTAAAAGGACAAACAATTCAAGCCACAACAACAAAACCTTGAACTAGTCATACAATAAATGACTAGTTACCCTCCCTACATGCACATTTGTTCTCATTTTCTTATTCATATTTTTTTTTTCTTAATTTGCATTGAATAAGCAAGAAATAAGTCAGTCTCACAGCTTGTGTGAAATAAAATGTACACTTTTCATTCAATAAATATTATTTTGTTTATAATGTATTTGTAAAATATTTCCTTGTATTTTTATACATCTATTTATGCAATGAATTGGTATTGTTTAATATTTTTAAGATTCTTCATTTAGAAACTTGAATGCAATGTAGGAGAGATAAGAAAAATGTACCCTTTTCTATGAAAATCTACTAATAATTGTACCTGATAGATCCATGAGTGAAAATATGGTAATAATACCTAAATTAGATTATCTAATTAGGTTGAATATAAGATCTTCCTATGCTTAAGGATCTATTCCAACATATATTTTTGGGATTGAGAGATGGGGATGGGACAATTCTTTCCATTCTACAACTCAACACTCCCCTTTGAATTTGATTTGAAAACAATCCTTCACTTTTTGTTCCCCATAGTTGTTGTAGGACAATATTTTCTTGTTGTAGTTAAGGGTTCATTTGGAGAGGTGGATGAACATACCAAGATTCCTCCTAAAAGAGGGATTTATCTCCCACTTTAATTACCCATGACAATTATGCAAGAATCACTTCCCTACTTCCCACAATGAAGTTCCACATACAAGATTCTTTGGGTGGATTTGACAATGTAAATATCCTCTCAGGTTGACTAAAATCCATATAATTGTCCATATTATCTTTGCCCATAATGAAGTAGGTTTGGAATACAATTTACATGTTATTTTAGCCCCCAGACTCAAGTTTCTGTCTTCTAGGCTATGAATGTCTGCTCCACCCTATGATTTAGATTGACATATAATCTCCCAAGAAAACAACAAAATCTTATTTTTTCATCCATGTTTCCTTTCCAAAAAAGTATCTCATATATTTAGTAATGGTATTTAAAAACCCCTTGGGAGCCTGTAGTACTAACATACCATAGTTTGGGACTTAACACTGATTTAATTCACAAAATTTTGCCTGCTAAAGATAACCATCTAGACTTCCATGAATATATTATTTCCTTTATTGAGGTTAGAATGCTTTCCCAATGTGATTCTTTATTTTTTCCAATAAAAAATGGAACACCCAAGTATTTTCAAGGGAGATTTTCCATTTTAAACCTAAGAAACTTATGCGATGAGGATTTGATCATCTGATTTGTGTTAAGAAAGAAAAATTTTGATTTTGATGCTTTCAATTTCTACCTCAAAGCCAAACAATATTCCTCAATGGTCCCTTTTATCATCTTAGCTTCATCCATGGTAGCTTGACCAAATAGTAACGTGTCATTAGAAAATATGACATAATTTATGAGTAAATCAAAATGTTTCACTAAAACTCCCTTCCATAATGTCATGGCATGGTTTTGAGAGGTGAGTCTACTAAGTTCCTCTGCAATAATTATGAACAAAAATGGAGAGAGAGGATCTCCATGCCTCACTCATTGTGATGATGAAGAAAAACCACATGGGTTTTCATTAATCAATACAAAATAAAATTCACCCTTGAGATACATGATAAGATCTATTTACTTTATTTCTTTTTGAAACCTAGTTTATAAAGTACTTGCATAAGAAAACTCTAGCTAACTCTATCATATTGATTTAATGAGTCCCAAGGTCTAGTTGTTATCGAGAGTCAGCTTGACTCTACTCTAAGGCCTCTTGCACAAACCTTATAGGGTAGATTCTTACCCTAGCTTGAGGAAGCCACTAAGATCTTTACCTCAAGTTCCCTAGACCTGGTTTACACTGTTAACATACTATCTCATGCTATGGAATCTAATAGGATAGATCCACTCTCCAAGCTAAACCGATGGGTTCAACTTGAAGAACACAATAATACACACTACACATGGAATCCTTTTCAAAATACTCAAGATGATTATCTAAATACCTTTTGTATTCACAATCTCTATTCTATTACAAAATACAATGTGTTCCTCTCTTTTGTCTATTCTCTACTACTACTACTTTCTTACAAAAGCTTTCAACTATATATCTATCTCTCAGAAATATCTCCAAAATATCTCATGCTCTTCAACAACCTCAACCACCTTGCACAGATGGCATGGTCGAGCCATAAATGACCCTCCCATCACTGGAACAAATGTCACTATCCATCAAAGACAAAAATAACACATTGAGAGTTGTTGCAGTTGACCCAGTTGGTCACAAACATCACATCCCATGTTTCCTGGGTCATTAACCAACATTACTAAGAGCCAGCGTTGACTTCACCGAGCAACAAAAATATCGTCAGTGAACACAAAAACTTCAACCCCAAGCATCAGAATACAAACTCAAAAACAAACATCGACACCGGTCAACATCACCAATGGACATTACCGATGGTCATCCCCGAGAGACATTACCGACGGACATTCCTGAGAGACCTTACCAATGGACATTCCTGAGCACCAGTATCACTTATCTACAGATCATCAATCTTTGGTTGCTAGGGCCTTGTTGCATTTCCAGAGGTTTATAAGCTACCTTAACACACATTTTAACTAGGAAACAACTATCTAGCAACTACGGTGTTTGTTCACCGATTAACCTTGGTCATTACAAGAATGGTGAAACAAAACACCTTACAAACCAAAAAATGCTTTCTATCCTAGAAATGTTCCTAACCTTAGGTGCTCCTGCACCACATATGCCTTCATCATGTCAAGTTTGAGAACCATTTATGTTGAATGACTTTCATGAATATAATGTAACTATATTAGGGTATATTCAGTCCTGGAACCTACAACAACATAGTAAGATCTAACCACAAAGATCTATTAGTCACAATTAGTATCCCTAAACATCAAGATAGAGAGACAAATAATTGAAATGCATAAACAATAAATCAATTAAAGAACAAATGCAATTCAAACAAAATATCTCCATTTCTACTCTCTTTCTCAATGCAATATGTGGGCTCTCAATTTGTTCTCAATTGGACAGCATGAGAATTCAAATTATGTGGTTGTGAATTATGAGAATTAGCTCTCATTATATATAAATTATGGGTTTCAATTAGGATTCTGTGATTGAGGAGATGATTGAAATAGATTGAAAAGTCAACTAGGATTGATTGAAGAGTTAAACTCAATTGATTGGGTAGTGAAGTGGATAGATTGACTTGTTAACTCATTTGATTGTGAGTGAACTGAATTTGATTAAACACTTGATTGGATTGATAGATATATGACTAAATTGATTGATTAGTCAACTCGATAGATTGAATAGAGAACTAGATAGATTGATCAGTCAGAAAAAGTCATTGAATTGTCAAGAGAGGTGATTGAATAGTTAGACTGTGACTTAGTGTTAGTTAGAACTCGAAGAATAATTAAAATTAAATAAATTATAAAATTTATTTAATTGCACATGTGGATACTAAATAAATAAATAAAATTTATTTATTTATGAGAAGAATGAATTAGGAAATTAAATAAATTGTCATTTATTTAATTTTAGGAGAAAAGATTAATTAATTTCCATTATTATATAAATGTAATAATAACAATGAGGAAAGTATTAATTAAATAATACGACTACTTAATTATTTGTGAAGATAAGGGATTAATTAAACAATTATTATTTAATTAATAATTAAATGAGTAATAATTAGACATTAATAATTAAATAATTTATTAATATTATTCAATTATAGAAATTAGGGGGGATATTGAGTTTGAAAATTTGAATATAGTGGAATGACACTAATAAATTAAATAATAAAGATTATTTAATCAATTGAGATGAAAGTTAGTAAAGTTATCGTGCATGGGTAACATGTAAATTTTAGGTGTCTACAGTATCACCTTATGTTCTTCTAGTGTTCCCTCCACTGGATCTCTACCCAGGATGAAACCCCTTTGATGTGTTGATATACTTGATGGTATAATTGCTACTAACCGGGTTGAAATAGCTTTTGTAAAGATTTTTTTAATTGTGTTACAAACCAAAATAGGCCTGACCTCTACAAATGTGCTTGGCTAAGTACATTTTGGAGTCAAGGAAATGAAAGTAGTATTAAACTACTTCAACATTGACACATTCCTTCTAGACACTTCAAGTGCATTCAAGATGTCTTGTGTAATGTCCCCGCCAGGGAACCCATAAGGAATCAGGTCTATGACCTAAAATTACAGCTAACAATTTTTTTTATTTTTTATTTTTTTTAACATACTAACATATCATCATTACCATTCACAAATACA
>MU214067.1:46351-70098 GCA_018584345.1 Thuja plicata | reverse complement strand
ATTTGACCATGTGTATCTTTTTCTCATTCATATTTCAAATCATATTCTATGATTCATCATTAGACTAGTAAGTTAAAAAAAGAAATATGGGATTTGAAACATTGACGAAAAAAAGATGCAATATTTTATTCTATACCTTGCTATCCCTTGCTATCCTTGAAGTCGGATTCACTTTTTAAAACTAGTGATAATAAATCACATTACCTGTGTCGAATCCACAATGCCGCACTGGTTTTTCTCTGCAACCTAGCTTGAAAAATTTGCAGCCATGGCGGTAATAACGAAGTGGTAAAATGAAGTTTATTTTTCTTTTTTTTTACTTTTATGCACGTGTTGGTCAAAATTTTGACCAACACGGGCATAAAAGTAAAAAAAAGAAAAGTTATCTTTTATAATGCGACCAAATAAAACAATTTTGCTAGTTGGTCAAAAATTTTGGTCAAAATTTGGGGTCAAATCTATTAGTGCCTTATCGAATATGGGATAATAGGTGATAGCATGTATAACATCCCTTGTTATCAGTTTTTGCTCATCCAACCATAACTTTCGGTCATGTATCCTTCTTAGTACTAATCGAATCCATTCAATCTTGAACTCTTTCAAGAACCATAGGGAATTTGTGAGCCCTTTTATCTTGATGTACTTGTGCTCATCCTTGATAGTGCCATCATTATTACATAGCTTCTTGAAATCTTGTTCAACTTCCAGGTCTCCAATCTCTGCTATTTTGCAATGTATATATGCTCACACATCTTCGAAGAGAAAAAACCTAGCTGGTATTCTTGAGAATGCTCCAGCATTTTTGGGTTGTGAAGCAACCTCGGGGCATATCTTATACTTAGGTTCCTCACATATACTATTCTTGATAAGATTGATCTTGTTTTTCTTAACATTTTTCAGTTTAGTGGTTCTTGATGTAGTTGCCATTGATTCTAAAATTAGGGCTTTCTTGTAAATGATAAACAAAGTTCTCAATTTATGCTGGTACTTACTTTAACCTCTATAGTTTTAAGTGATCTTCTTAGAGTGCAGTAAACTGGGTTGGAGTCACTCTACAATGTTGTTGCTTTGTGCTTTGGTTTCTCTCTAATCGCTTGGTGAGAAATGAAACCCTTCGATTGTCTATTTATAGACTTTGCCCTAAGTCAAGTCATTAATGCTCAACAAATTCTCGGTGTGTGAAGACGGAATCATTGGGTGATACACTAACTTCTCTTTCGGTGAAAATGCGATGCTTTGGGGTAGCTTGTTAGCTTGTTACATTCATCGATAGATTTTAGTGTATGGCGAAGATTACTTTGTCAACTCACATGATTATAAACGGATCTCAGTTTACACTAGTGACTTAGCCTTTATGTGTTAACCGACGATTCTCGGTAAGTGTAGACAACTTTATCTTTGTAAGTACATTGATGCATTTTGGTATGCATTAATCAATGAAATTGAATTCACAGAATTATAACAAGTGATACCATAGTGCATCTTTAATCATGCTGATTTGGTATATTAACTATGTATAATGGAATTGATGCAAAATATAAATTGGTATAATTCAGTTCCATACTTGTTCTTCTTACCTGGGGGTGGTGATGTCACTAGATCCATTAGATAAGGTGTAACCAATTGCATTTCTCGTTCTAGCTTCATCAGTGTTTGTAGCTTTCCTCCACATTTTGTTTCTTATCTTCCTGATGTCTTCAATGGTGTTTCCATTGGAAAAGGTGATGGTCTCTATCATTTGGTCTCTCCTATCTTTCTTGAGATGACCAACTTTATGACAGTGTAGACATGCCATTCCAGGGTTAGTCTAGCCTCTAGACTTTCTAGTCCATTGTCTCATACAGTTTGCAACAATGTGACTAAATCTTCCACATGCTATGCAATTTTCCCAAGTGTTGTAATCCCAAAAATATTTGGTTATCGACTCTTTTTGGTTGATAGGTAGTTTCTTGACCTTTAGGCTTACATGCTTGCCTTTTCTTTTTCCAGCATTCAAGAGTTGTGTGCCCATGCATTTTGCAAGTAGGACAGTATTTGTCCATGTAGGTTTCCTTCTTTGGTTGTTTCACCTCAGATTTAGATTCATACTCTTTATGTCCTTTCTTGTTACATTTATAACAAATTCCTATGAATGAAGGTGTAGATTTAGGAATACCTTTAATTTTTCTCCTGCAAACATTTGATGTGTGGCCTTGCTTTCCACAGTGATTGCATGTTAGCTTTCTTGGTCTTGGATTTGCATAGACATTCTTTGGATCATCTTGATTGGGTGATTCTCCATTCTCGGTATAGCCTAGTCTGGTGTTGTTGTTGGCTCTTCTTTGTCCATCAAGAAAATCATCTATCCTTTTATTGCTTTCTTCACCTCTCTTGATTATTTCATTATGTTGTTGCTAAATTCTTACTTCTTGTTTCAGATTTTCATTTTCTTCTCTTAACTCACCGATAGCTTCTATTCTTTCAACGAGTTCTGTATTCATTCTGTTTTCTTCTTGACTCATAAGAATAATCTGATTTGTAATCTCATGATGATGTTCTGTAAGTCTTTGTATTTCTGACTCTTTCTCTTGTAGATTTTTAGTAATCTTCCTTCTATCATCAATAGCTAGTGTTCTTTATTTCTCAGCTTGTCTAGAATTATTCATGACATCAATCATTCTTACCATTTGTGTCTCTTGACCGATTTGCAGATATTTCACTTGTCTAGCCATATGTTGATTTTTTTCATTTAAGCTTGTGATGCTTTCCTCTGATGTATCTGATGCTTTGCTAGTTGTTGATCCTAAAGATTCAAATAGATATGGTATCTCGTCTTCTTGGTAGTCTATTTCATTACAGTGAGAAGCCATAATATTTCTTTCATCTAACAACTGTCTCATCTTGATTCTAGCTTCTTTATATTGCTCATAGAAGATCTAAATTTCTAGCTTATGATTTTCAATACTTTTGTCAAGCCTATACTTCTCCATTGTATGATCTTTTCTCTTAAGTCTTTAAACTTTTAAAATAAGAGATCTAGTTCTGATACCATTTGTTGGAAATACTGGGAAGTGTGTACTAAGAGGGGAGGAGTGAATCAGTACCTCTAAAACTTTTATCTCTTTTAACCTTTATCCATTGTGTAATCAATTGCATAACCAACCATCTATTATATAATATCTTTGTGTAAGATATATCATAACCAACATTCATGAAATTAATTGACTCATAACACAAGATATGGTAATGCAGAAAACCCATGTTAGAAGGTAAAAACTACGGTGGGGATGACACCCACAAAAACTTCACTATCTGCAGATTGGAAGGGGCCGGTTAAGGCTTACAATTTGTTCACTTCTGATGATCTACCCTGTTAGGAGTATTATGTGGAGACTGGTTAAGGTCTACTCTATTAAGAGCTTTAGCAACACCATTTAGTGTGCACTCAGTTAAGAGATTTATAATAGGATTGTTAAATCCACCTTTCTTGAAAAGATTTCTTCTATTTGCTACACTTATTAGAATGCAGAGAAAAATACTCATTGACCTAAGTCTATGAAATCTAACAATTGTTGATTACAGATCCATTACAAATCACATGTATAAATGTATCACCTAATGTGATTGATTAATACCTTTGTTGCTCGGTAACCTTTGTTCTTGGTTCTTGATAACCAAATTCATATTTTGTTGTTCTGCTTCTTGAAACTCTTAGTCTATTCCATAAATGTGCTCATAGGCTATAATCATCCTCTCATCCTTTTAAATGAATGATTACAACATCTATTTATAACATATATTGACCTAATTAAGTTTTAGGTATTACAAAATTAACTCGATGATCAAAGGTTTACAACTTGACCTTGATCTCCTAGTCTGTATGTTTTTAATCAGTTAGAATCATTAAAACAATTACAATAATGTTTCTTGTTCCTCAAGAAATGGATTTAAAATAAATCGAAACTCTATAAATAGAATAGAGTTATTTTATCTAACGTGGAAGTCAGATCCACTTTTCTCGGGATATAACTGACTTCGGTGTCTGATGCTCAGTTTTCTCTAAAATTAGTTTGACTGTCTTTTAGTGTTCCTTGGTTGAACTATCTGTCAGGTTCCTGTCTTGTCTTTTCTCTCAATTTGCACTATGTTCTACACATCGGGTTCCATTGTCAATTTACTCCTGTTGGGTTCCACTTTATCATGTTCATGTTGCACTTTTGGTTTACACTTCAAAACTGTGTCGTCGGGTTTCTCCTTTCTTAGCAATTTTGGTTTGAACTGAAATCCTGACTTTTGGTGTAGTGTAACCGATGGTTCATTACAACTGTTTTATCTTTGTATACTAATGGAAAAACCTTATGTAATCGTTAGGTTGTCTAATAGAAAATTGAAAAGACACCTTTTAAGGTACCCACTTTGGGAAATTGAAGAGACACCACCTTAGGAGCCTTCTTGAGGAACATAAAGAGTCATCTATATGCTATGTATTACATTTCTTGATAACCATGTGTTGAATTTGAAGATGGGGTGGGATTTCCAGAAGACACAATAGTTCTATAAAATGAGGTTCAAACTATAGGTTATTCATTCAAAGTTGAGTCCTTCAATAAAAATCATAAGAAGCAAGGCTTGTAGATCCAACTTGTAAATTTATAAAAGGGTGAACCCACAATAGTAATTTTTCAGAGGAAGCAATTCC
This sequence comes from Thuja plicata, assembly GCA_018584345.1. Taxonomy (NCBI): domain Eukaryota; kingdom Viridiplantae; phylum Streptophyta; class Pinopsida; order Cupressales; family Cupressaceae; genus Thuja; species Thuja plicata. The sequence continues at coordinate 65,420 of MU214067.1, read as the reverse complement.
TCACGAAATCTACGAGATGGGAGGTTTAGTCGGGTACTTTTGATAGAAAGTACCTGATTGCTTCGATTGAAACATTCTTAGTTTCGATCGAAACTACCTTTGTTTCTTAGTTTCAGTCGAAACTAACTAGCAAAGATTTTACTTGGGTTTTTACCCATACCCATGTTAAACTAAGAAATTAGTTTTGATAGAAATTAGTTTCGATCGAAACCCTCTAATTAGAGGCCATTTGCAAAGGCTAACAAAAATCAGCAGTTTTTAGGGCTTCAGGGATCAAGCTTGGGGCTCAAATGGAAGAATAAGGAGATGTCCTTTTGCATCGCATAATTTCTCTGAATGAGCTTTCTAACAAATATGGATTTGATAATTTTTGAATTAATCAGGTCTATGTTTTTTGACGTGCATCAAATGTAGGTTTTTATCTAATATAAACCTCTAAGTTTGACGTTCAATGAAAAATAGTAGAAAAGAGACTTTTTTTTTAAAAATAATAGTTCCCTCTGGCTTCGAGTATTCTTTCTATCAAAAAAATATTAATTGAATTTTGATAAATACACAATAAGTTATAAGCTATGCAGTCAAGGTATGTCAAAATTATGATTTACTCTACTTCAAACATTCATAAAATATGAAATAATCATGATAAAATTGTCAAACCAATTGAATGCCCTCTGTATAGATTTTAAAAAACCAAATTTGAAATAATCACGTTGATATCTATTTTAGAAAAAAGTTACGCTCTATGAAGTCAATGTAACTTTTTGAAATTGACGTTTTTCAGAAACATAACAGTTTTTCGTGGGAGAAAAAAAAACCATTCAAATCAATTAAAAAAAAATAAAAATATATATTTAGAATCTAGACAGAAAATCCTAAAAGACTCTAGTTTACTTCATCTTTTGATTTCAAATAGTTTAACAAAAATATGCATCCGAATTTGAAAGTTTTTTTCAAAATGTAGACTTCAATGTCCGTTTAGGCAAAAAAGTGTAACCCACTATTGTGGGTTCACCCAAAAACAATTTGAAAAGTATTTTGTAGAGTTTGGAATATTATATTTCTTTATTCTATGGGAGAATAATAATAAATTATTTTATCTTTCATTTCATTTGTTGTTGTTTTGTTGTTGTTGTTGAGTTGTTGATTTTTTGTTGTTGAATGGAGTATCTCTTCATCATTTAGTTTTAAGAATGTTAGATCTACATAATAAAGATAAATGACTACTATATTTTATTATACAATTCATACTCTCATATAATATTATGTAGGTGTTATATTAGGGAAGTCACTTATAAGAGAAGATGATCTAGATGTGAATGCAAAAATATTCAATAGGTTTGAGAAGTGTGGTGTGAGGTCAAATCCAAAGAAATATTTCTTAGAGGAAGCTTCAGAAAAATTATTGGAGTACATAGTCTCCCATAGAGAAATTGATGTATAGCCTAGTAAACTGAAATTTATATTCAATATGTCTCCACCTACTACTTTAAAAAAATTGCATACAGTTTAATGGACATTGTAGTCTATCTAGAAGTTTATTTCTCATCTAGTTGATAAGTCTTATCCATTTACACATCTCTTTCATAAGGTTTCACTTTCAAATATGATAAAAAGTACTAACAAGAATTTCAATAATTAAAATACTTTCTAGAATCACTGCTACTACATGAAAGAATAGATATATTTAACATATTAATTGCACCTTGGTAGGTTATTTATTAACTACACTTCTATTGATTTTTCATGCCTAGCTATTGTTTTTTCTTCACAAAATTTGTGACAATACAAGCTCAATCATCAAAATAAGCTTATTTCAAATATTGGCCCACTTAAGTACTTGTTAGTAAAATCAACTCTCAAATGAAGGTTAGCAAAAGGGATGATGATACTAAGTGAATTTGACATTGACTACATAGTTAAAAAAATGTTATCAAATGACAAGTAATTGTTCATTAGCTAATATATACCCCCACTATTGAATATGATCATCTAATATCAATTTTTTAAATTGAAGTAGTGCTTTCTATAGTTCTCACTTATATATGAAACTATACTTTAAAAAAAATTACACTCAACATGGTTCAACAAACTATTCATAATGTTATAAGGAGACTTACTTCCCAAATCATTTTTTAACACACTCTTGTACAAATAAAATTGTTGAGTATGAGGAACCAATAACATAACTTAAAATGGTTATATAGTGGCATATAAAAGAGATTTGATTTTTTGGTATTTCTAATATTTTTATCAAAAATGTATGTTATGTTTTAGACAAAAGACCTTTCTTATCCCTCTAAGAAAATGGTTGATAGATTCCACTAGTATTTCGCAAAAAAATATTTTGAGTATATTCTTGAATTGAACAACAAAGTTGTTGATGCAAAGGTTATAAAAATGAGCCACCCTTGGACATGCCACATAATGCTTGACATTGTGACTTTTTGGAGGAACAATTCCTGATCCTTTCTATTGATGCCTCAAAACTTGAACTCGTGTGGCTAATTGTTGGTCCTAACACATCTTGGTATCAAGACATTTACACATTGCTCCATGATAGTACCCTTCCATCTGACCTATCAAACACATAAAAGAAAACCTTTACTCCAATATCTTCAATGATAAGATTTATCAAATAAGCCTTGATTTTTCTCTCCCTAGATTCCTTAACTCAAAATAAACCCATATTTCCTTACATGGGGTACACAAAGGTACTTGTTGGACACACTAATGGATCTACCCTTGAAAATAAGTTAATGTGATCTATATATTACTAGACTACCATGGAACGAGATGATCATCTATTTACAAACAAATATAATAGTGTCAAAAATATGGAGATCATATTCACACACCAACACATGACTTACAAAAACTTACCAATTTCATGGCCCTTTTCATAGAGAGACTAAAACTCAAAAATAAAATCCACTCACCATCATCTAATGGTCACATAGTGTTTTGATTTCATCCCTTTAACCTATAAAAATCCAAGCTCATTCTATATTATATCACTTTCCAATATCGTTTACCCATTGAATTGCTACAAATAATAAAAGATCATTCAAGAACTTATATGTTCACAACCTTTGCCTCAAATTTGACATGCAAGGGGAATTTTTAGCTCCATATAACCCCCAAAATAATAATCACAATGTGGAAAAAATTATTCCTTGTAGAGCAACGATGAGAAGGAAGAGGAGTGTGGGTGGCGTATCAAATTTTTAGCTCTTAGATGAAGATGATCTAGATGACGAGCATGATCTAGGCAGATTTGGAAAGGGCTAGTCTATTGTGGTAGTCTATTCAGTCACTAATTTGTAGATTTTTTGTGTGGTGTATGAAAATGGGGAATTTTTGGCCGGGGGGGGGGGGGGGGGTTCTTGTGTCTTGTTCTCTGATCGTGCCCTACTACCTCCTATCTATCTATGGATGCCTTGGGTTGTGGTTGAATGTGTGTTTGGTTATGCGTATGCAATATCTCCTAAGAGTGCAAACCCTGTGAGATATCTCCTGAGAGTTAAAACCCTATGATGGAATGAATAATGAAAAAGAAAACCACCAAATAACCCAAATCAACTAAATCCTGACCATTCTCTACCAGGTGGAATCCCTTTTGTATAAATCTATTATTAAAAATTATATCTAAATATCTTTATATGGATTCAAATTGATCCAAAAGGAAAAAAACATACCTTATTTTCATGTTTAAAGGAAAATTAGGGGTTTGATCCTCTACACTCTATCTTGAAAAAAATTTAAACCTGGTGACCAAACACTATAAACACCGTATATCCTATGCTTTGTATCTGGAAAAAAAATAAAAGTAGACATCCTAAATGAAAACTAAAATATCAACAAGATGAACCTAACAAACAAAAAACAACTGAAACAGAAAATCAGAGCAACATATGGTAGTAATTTTAATGCAGGTGGGAATTTTTAATTTTTTTATTCATTAGTGGGATCTATAGTGAAAGTTTCCTGCAAATATAATGCAATTATTTGGGATTTTAAAAATATGAAATGTTTAATGTCGCGGTGGTTTGATGTGTTTAACGGTGCAGTGGTTAACATTGACTTTGACCCATAAGTGTAATATGTTTGGGATGCTAATGTCGGCGTTCATGACGCCTAATTTTGCGTCAGTTTTAAACCTTAAATCTACCATGTTTGGGGTGCCCAAGATGACATCAAGAATGCCTAATTCAATGCCTAATTTTGATTTGAATTTGTGGTCATCTTGTAATCATAATATTTGATCTCTAGTTTGTTTTAGCATTATAATTTGATTTTTTTTTTCTTTAAATCTTTTGTACTGTTGGGGTTCTCTTTATTATAGAGTTCAATTTGGTTTAATATTAGGGATAGGGTTAAATTTGGTTTAAAGTTCAATTATATTTAGGATTAGAATTTAGTTTATTTTATTGTTACGATTAGCATTCAATTTGGTTTACAATCAGGGTTCAGTTTCATTTAGTGATAGGTATAGTGTATAATTTGGTTTAGGTTTAGGGTTTGATTTGGTTTAATATTCAATTAGGTTTTAGTTATCATTCTATTTAGTTGTGTTATAGTGAAGGTTCAACTTTTTTAGGATTTGGGTTTAATTTAGTTTAGATTAATGGTTTAATTTGGTTTAGGATATAATTAGATTTATGTTTAGGGTTAAATTTAGTTTAGTGTTAGGTTTCAATTTTCTTTAATGTATGGAATCAATCTAGTGTAGGTTTAGGATTAAATTTTATAAGGTTTAAACGGTTAATGTTAAATTTGGTTAACTAATAGGACTAGGGTTAGAGAAAGAGGTTAAAATAAGGTTTAGTGCTTAATTAGATTTAATCTGGGTTTAATTTTTTTAAGTGTTAGTGTTATGCTATTTTGGTTTATGATTAGAGTTAAATTTGGTTTAATGTTAAATTATATTTAGGGTTTGGGTTTAATTTTGTTTAGTGTAAGGGCTAGGGTTCAATATGTTTTTTTCATCAGAATTAGGGTTCAATTTTGTCTAGGATTGGGGTAATGGTTTAAGTTGGTGTACTATTGAATTTGGATTTATGGCCAGGCCTAAAATTTGGGTTGTTGTTTAGAGTTAGGGTTAAAATTCAATTAAATTTAGGGTTAATGTTTAATTTAGTTTAGTGTTAGGTTTAGGAATATGTATAGAATTTGAGTTAGGATTAGGGTACAATTTGGTTTAGGTTTATGGTTAATGTTCATTTTTTGTAGGGATAACTTATATTTATATTCTCTCTCCTACCCTCCTACCTATATCTCTCTAACTCTTCCCGGTCTTCTCTTTCACTGTGTCCATCCCCTCTCTTCTCTCCCACTCTAGCTATCTTTCTCCCTCTACCCCCCACATATACTATTCTCTATCCTATACCTATCTTTCTCTCCCTTTCTCTTCCTCCCTTCCTATCTCCCTTCTCTCTATTTATCCCCCCCACACGTCCTCCCTATCTCCAATATCTCTATCCATCCCTCCCTCACTTCCTCTCTATCCCCCTACCTAACTATCTCTATTACCTCATTTTCTCATTCTCTTCAAATATATATCTATCTCTCTCTTTTCCTTTTTTTTTTTACTATCTCTCTATCCCTCTCCCCCTCCTTATACTTCTATCTCTATCACTCTATCTCATTATCTATATCTCTCTTTGTGTCTCCCTCTTCTCTTTCCATTATATATCTCTCTCCATGGTTCTCTCTATATTTATCTCTTCATGATCTCTCTATTTATTTCTCTCCCTCATAAAAATATACACATAACCCCCTATCTTTATCTTCCCATCTCCACTTCTACCTCTATCTATATATATCTTATTTAGCATACTATCCTACACACTCTCTCTCCATACATATATCCCTCTTTCAATTTGGGGCTTGGGGTTTGGATTTTTCTTTGTCTACTATTAGGTTTAAGATTTGAAATTTGGTTTATTTTTAGTTTTAGGATTAAAATTTTTGTTGAAAGATTATAATTACATTAGGTTCAAAGTTGAGGTTGGTATTTATTTAAGCTTCGGTCAATTTTCTTTATTTTTAAAGTTAGGGTAAATTTTTGGTTAGAGTAAATTTTTGGTTAGGGTTAGTGTTTAATTTGGTTTGATGTTCAATTAGTTTTATTATTAGAGTTCAACTTTCTTTAGGGTTACAATTACAATTCAATTTGGTTTAGGTTTAGGGTTTATTTTTGTTTATTGTTAAGGAACTATGTTTAAAGTTTTTAAGGGTTAGGGGTAGGGTTTAATTTGGGGCTTGTGGTTTGGATTCAGCTTTGTCTACTATTAGGTTTAATATTTGAAATTTGGTTTCCTTTTAGTTTAGGATTTATATTTTTGTTGAAAGATTATAATTACATTAGGTTCAAAGTTAAAGTTGGTATTTATTTAAGCTTATGAAGTGAGGTTTGGGTTTAATAATGTTTAAGGTTATGTTGTAAAAGGGTTAGGATTTGATCGGATTTTATTTCCTATTGATTTGGTTGGATTAAAATACCACAAATTTGATAATTGATAGGTTTAGTTTCTTATAGTGTTTGATTAGGTTTAGCGTTAGGGTTTAATTTTCTTTGGTGTTCAAATACTCTTAGTGTTAGGGTTCATTTTTCTTTATTATTAAGGTTAGGGTAAAATTTTGGCTAGGGTTATTGTTTAATTTTTTCAATGTTCAATTAGCTTTATGATTAGGGTTCAAATTTCTTTAGGGTTACGATCATAATTCAATTTGGTTTGGTTTTAGGGTTTATTTTTGTTTATTGTTAGGGAACTAAGTTTTGAGTTTTTTAGTGTTATGGGTAGGGTTTAATTTGGTTGGGTAGTTGGATTTATTTTTATTTACTATAAGTTTTAAGAGTCAATTTGGTTTATTTTTAGTTTGAAGATTAATAATTTGTTTAAATGTTAGAATTACATTAGGTTCAAAGTTAAGGTTGATATTTATTTAAGCATGGATTAAGGCTAGGGTTTAATTAGTTTTAAGGTTATGTTTTTAAAGGGTTAGAATTTGATTTGATTCTATCTCCTTATCTCTCCTTACATATCTCTCTTCACACTCTATCATTCTTGCTACAATTGCCTCTCCTATTTTATACAAATATTTCTCCCATTTCTCTCCCTCTCCCTATAGCTATATATTTTTATATCTCTCTAATTCTCTATACAAATATTTATTTCTCAATATCTCATTTCTCCCTTCCCCTCCATATCCCCCTCCATCTATCTTAATATATATTTCTATCTCTCTCTCTCTCTCTCTCTCTCTCTCTCTCTCTCTCTCTCTCTCTCTCTCTCTCTCTCTCTCTCTCTCTCTCTCTCCTTGCATCTACTCTCCTTTGCCCCTATCCCTATCTCTTTCCCTTTATATCATCTCTCTCCATCTCTCTTGTCTCTATCTCTCCCTTCCACACTTCCTCCCTATCCCCCAACCCATCTATCTACATTCACCGCTTAACAAAAATATGATGAACTATAATTGATTGCATGCTTGAAGATGATAAGTTGATGATCACCGAGCTGTAGAAAGTAAATGCAAGACAACCAAATCAGTTAATGTATTGTATTGTCATTGATGTCAACGCAATATGTTATGATTTCTCATACACATAATTTCACAACACTTGAAGATCTAACAAGACAAAGTTTTTTTTGTTGGTAAAGGTATACACTGAGTCATAGGGTTACCCAAGAAACAATGAACTCTGAGTAGATCACAGTGTTTCCTGATGGACAAACAACACCGACGGATAGTGTTACCCAAGAGAAAAATGTTACCCAAGATTAGTAGTACCCGAGAAAGTGGTACCCAAGAAAGTGTTACGTACAAAACTAAGAGTTGACGACCGAAATCAACTGGAGTTAGAAAATGACAAAACTACTTAGCTGGCAGGAGCTATATTTAGAGTTAACTGATTGATTACTTTATTTTCATCGACCGGTTGAACTAAGGATAAGAAGAATATTTAAAGCTAGTTTTATTCACATTTTTCAAGGAGAAATCTACGAAATAAAGCTAAAGAAAATATTTAAAGATTAAAGCAACGCATGGCAAGATTTGCGAATCAAGAAGCAATCTATGTCAAGAACAAGAAAGATAAGGAGATTGAACAGTTAAATCATGTCTATATAAAGAGATAAGGAATTCATTATACTAGAGGAATGCTGAATATAATTCTGGTGAAGATAGAATTCTTCATGCAGATCTGATCATACAAGCTAAGGAACAGATCCAAAGAAATTCTATAGACACTGAGCAACATAAGCAAGAGAATTCACTGAGAAGAAAGAAGAAAGAAGGGGAGAAAAGGAATTGAAGAGAAAATTGATCAAAGAGGTATTATGGACTTACAATAGATCTAAAAATCTACAAGTTAAAGTTGTATTATTGAACAGATCATTTACTGTTTCAGTTTAACCATTGATTCAAAAAATCTCTTAACCGAGTGGGATTTAACCATCCTTATTGTATTGAGATACTCAAGAGTATCAAAAGGTTTTCAAGTTGACAACATAGTGAATGCTAGGTCAAATGATAAACTATTAGTTTTAAATCCTCTAACAAGGTCACATTTAACTGTGTGTTTATAACCTTTAACAGGGTTGGCTCTTCACCGAGCTCACTTTAGAAGAGTGAAAAATTTGGGTTATCGGTCCCAAGTGGTTTTTCCCTTAACATGGTTTCCACATTAAAAATCCATGTGTCAAATGTGTATATGGTTCATTGCTTTGATGTTTTTCTTTACACATTACTAATTCTTGATTGGTCGGTAAACACTAAGTTTAATTTACTGCTACTCGGTAAAGGCAAGAAAAATATAAACAATATATCCACAGAGTATTATATATTTGATAAGATTACTTGAAGGCATACATCTTGTAGGATTGAAAGATAATTGAAGGTATTATATTTGTGGTATAAGTTGTGGTTGGAATTATTGGAAATATTTTTGTGGCCACTGATTCATTCCCCCCTCTCAGTTATTCTAACAAAAAAAGAATTTCCAAAATTATGAATCTCTTCAAAGTGATATATTCTTTCTATTTCCTAGTAATAAATTTACTTTTTACCAAGGTTCTAATAAAAAAGTTAAAAATCACGTGAGAAAATAATTCTTTTAATCTATTTTATAACCATACATTCATTCTAATCTATAGATTAAACCTCCCAATTTGATGTAATAATAAGTGAAAGGAGAACCTTTTAATAAAATATCAACTAACATCAATTTAATAAATTCACAACTTTATAAAATAAAAATTTAGGATAAATCATTCCCATTACATGTATCTCTCATTTTTCTACCACTATTTCTCCCATTTCTTTCCCTCTCTCCCTATTGCTCTCTCTTTCTATATCTCTCTAATTCTCTATTGTCATTTTTATCTCAATTCTTTAATAAATTTGTAGTGAGTTAAACCAAGGGTTAACACATTATTTGTTAATTTTTTGGGTTAGACCGTTGTGCTGGATGCTAAAAATGGTAGCTTGAACTCGCATGATTCTTTTTCCATTAAATCAACATTTTAAAGTAATTAAAGATGGAATGGGTAGAAAATCGAGTTCAAATCACAATTGTCAATACAAATAAGTCAATGGTACTTAGAAAGATTCAAAATCCTTCCAGCGAGCTCAATAAAGATTTTATCACTTCAAACAAAACCTTGGGCCGTCCCACCATACTATCTATTCATCTCAGATAGCTAGCATGGAACCAACCATCTCACTTTTTATCCATGTCATCGCTTGATGATGTGGTGAAGGAGAAATAAAATCCCACCACAACAATGCATGTCACGTCATAATGAATTCTTAAGCACAAGAAATAAATCTATAACGCGCTTAGACCAAAGGAAGCTCTCAATGTGCCACCTTAGATGACACGATGCATATTGATAACACTAGGAGATAAGAGAAACATTGTACCACACCACCATGTGGGACTGATAGCCTTTTAACCAATGAATTACGCATGTGCATTTATAAATGTGTTAATTTGTTGCGGAAGGGGAATTTACACATAAGGCACAAGGACTTTGGAAATACATTTTTGCAAGATATAACAAATGAAATAATCGACCATAACAAGGGAAATCAAAAAATGATATAAATTTTAACAAAGGGTGTCGGTCAACCAATAGATGTTAACCCTTAAAACATAACACTTAAATAGCTTCAATCAGGTAAAAAAGTCAACGCAAAAATATAAGCTAGCTCATATCAGAATTTTCTTTATTCTGACCATGCTGATGAATTAAGTTGAGAGGTGGGGCTTAGCTGCAAACATACATTCACATGCAGAAAATGAAGGAAAATGACTTGATTTTTGTAAGTTTTTTCTTACTGAAAGTTTGAATAGTAAGGACGAGTGCCACATATCAATGGTAACAGAGTCAAATATCAAATGAACTCAACATTAATTGTGCATACTCTTCTAAATGTTAGTTCCTTACACAAACATTCAACTACATCTAACCATGCAACATTCTTATAGAATCGCTGCTATTTCTTGGAATTGTTGCAACATATAAACATGAATTTAATCTTTTCCTTGACTTAATACCTTTTACTAATCAACTATAAGAATGAAATATTATTCTCTGCAACAATCATACATAATTACCAGATACATATAAGTTATTCAAGAAATGTTTAAATCTCTACTTTAGAGATCTCTAGAATACTCACACAATTGCTAACACACAATAATAGAGAAATAAAAAAATCCTTAATTCAATTTGTAAATGATATTTTCAATTAATTTCTTTAGAAGTATTCATACATTTTATTTAATACAAGATGTTGTCATTTCTATTTCTACAAAAAGACCTATTATATAAACTATTCTAATTGTCCATGTACAAATAATTTTTAGAGCCCATAAGATTGACCTTAGTATTCCTTTTATAGACACGAGGAATATTGCAACAAGCTACAAACCATATCCCATATATTCTATAAACAATCGCCACTAGTTGGTAAGAGATTTCTATGAAAAGGAAAATAAGGGAATTTTGAAAGTAATCACTAACTTCAAAAGACCTCCTCATTTTATAATGATGTTCAAACCACATATTTGAGCCAATCTAAACACTTCAATAGGCAGAAAAAGTTCACTCCCGACAAATCCACTGCCTTCAAATATTAGAAGAAGCACTAGTATTGTATTTTATATATCATATTATTTTAACATTACATGTAGAGTTTTTTATATAGAAATATTTGAAGAGGCCATGCCTAACACAAATATTCTAATTTATCACCTCAAATTATAATAATGAAATTGCTATTGTTTTCCCTGAATAACCATAATGCATCTAAAAGGATTTAATCTCTTCCTTGAATAAATCCCCCTTCCATGGGACCCCAACCTAATTAATTATCTTACTCATCATGAAGGACCATTTATTTATCAACTTAGGGACGTGAACTTGAAACAGGTCAGCATTGTATGTGCACTAGGACTCACTCGTAGTCATACTAACATAGAGCTATAAAATAAATAGTACTTAAGGAAAATGCTTGAAAAGAACTAGCATGAGTGCTAAACATGAATCAACAACTAAATGTGACTAAAATAGATAATATAAACATAGTTCTTAGAAAACAAACATAAAGTTATTATATTCTTCCTTGGCTGTAGGAAAAGTCAAAGAAAAGAGTTCTAGTGGTTTCATGAATAGTCAAAGAACAGAGTTCCAATGGCTGCAGGAACAGTCACATAATAGAGTCCTCATGGTTTCATGAATAGTCAAAGAACAGAGTTCCAATGGCTGCAGGAACAGTCACATAATAGAGTCCTCACCATATCTTCCAGTTTCCTATAGAGAATTCAAATAATTTACCATGAAATCAACAACACAAAGTAAAATGATTTCGGATTTATGAACTATTTCACTCTCCAAATAGTATTCTAACATGACTTAGACCAATGCTTAACCTATAGGGAAATAGAGTAAAAAAAACCATAAGACACATCCAACTTTATATTTAACTTCTCACAAAGACACAAGATTTAGATTACTGAATATTCCTAACATATATATAGTCCCACATAAACAATATTATCATCATATTTATACCATGCATACACTTCTCCCATTCATCAATTCAAGCATATTTAACCTTGTCCTTGAAAGAAAGCATGAGAATGATAAAATCACATCCGCATGACAAAAGGATGAACAAGAAAATACTTTATATTTTATTCACATGAGAATTTGAATACAAAATGAAGACAATTAGACTAAGAGGAACCTCCTACAATAATATGATGAACATGCACAAAATAACAAAAATATAGAGCAACGACAGAACTCAGAGTGAATCTATTGATCGTGGGCCACTTCGAGGGGCTAACCTCCTTTGAGAAATCTCAATACAATAAATTCATTGGTACCATTCAAAGGCCACTACACACACTTATATACTAAGTACAATCCAGGAAAGTATTACTACCTATGCATGTGGGATAATAAAATATACTCACAGGATGACTTACAAAGCATATGCGTCCAAAAACACTACACTAACAAAATAAATAGAAGGAACACATAGCTTCCTAGCATCCCCTCTCTCTTACAAAAAAGCTTTGTCCTCAAAGCTTAAGGTGTGGAAATTGTTGCTAAATCAAAAGAAGGGGTTCCCATGTAGCATCCTTTGGTTGCATTCCGTGCCACTGGATCAAGACCTCAGAGATAGAGCGAGAGCAAAGCTGACCAGTGCATCGGTCAAGGATTGCCTTAGGCTCCAGGATAATGGATCCTTCCTTATCCATTTCAGGGAGATCAGTTTGTGCTCTGACGTTGGTACCAAGAACTTTCTTGAGACAAGAAACATGAAATACTGGATGAATGCGGGAATGAGGAAGTTCTAGTTTATAAGCAACTGAACCAATCTTCTGCAGAACCTTATATGGCCCATAAAAGTTTGGGGCTAGCTTATGATTCCCTTTAAGATTTAGGGAGGATTTTTTGTATGGCTGTAGATGAAGAAAAACCATATCCCCAACTTGAAACAAGCGCTCAAAATGGTGTTGATTTGCCTATTGTTTCATTCAATTTCAGGCCATGTGAAGATTATCCTGTAAGGTGTGAAGAATTTGATCCCTGGTACTAAGAAATATGTCAATTGCCTTAATTGGTGAGCTGCTAGGAGTGTTGGGAAGGAGCACTAGAGGTGCTTGACCATAGACTGCTTCATATGGAGTCATTTTAGATGTAGTTTGGTAAGAGGTATTGTACCACCATTCAGCTAGAGGAAGCCACTTGGCCCACTGATGTTTTTGTTTGGAAGTGAAGCAGCAAAGATAAGTTTCAAAGAATTTGTTGACAATTTCATTCTGACCATCGGTTTGTGGGTGATAACCCAAACTCATCTTCAATTTGGTGCCAGTTTGCTAAAACAATTCAGTCCAAAAATGACTAGTAAAAGTTGCATTGTGATCTGAGACAATGGAAGAAGGGAGGCCACGAAGACAGAAGATCTGGTCTATGAAGATTCATGCAACTAAGGATGCAGTATAGGGGTTGTCAAGGGCACAAAAATGACTATATTTGGAGAGACGATCAACCATAAACAAGATCATTGTCTTGCCGCCTAATTTAGGAAGCCCTTTAATGAAATCCATAGAAATATCAGTCCAAATCTGTGTAGGGATGGGCAAGGGTTCCAACAATCCAAGAAGGAGGGTCGTTTCACCCTTGTGGCATTGGCAGGTATCACATTAAACAACCATCTGTTGAATCATCTATTTCATTCCTTTCCAAAAGAAGTTCCGCCTTGCCTGCTCATAAGTTTTGAGGAAGCCAGAGTGCCCTTCCGAAGGAGAGGCATGGAGTTCATAAAAGATAGCCTGTTGCAGATCTAGATTCTGAGGAAGCACTAGACGATCCTTGTATCAGGGAGAAGCACCATCCCAAGAGTAATGTGGTATGGTAGAATGATTATTGGCCAGCTAGTGAATGATTTGAGTTAAAGAAGATTCACTGACATAGCCCTGCTGGACATATTCTAACCAATTGGGAATTGGCATAGAAATAGCTGAAAGGGAAGCTTGATCATCCAATGTGTGAGAAAGAACATCTACCACAATATTTCCCTTACCCTTCTTGTAGGTGATCTCATAATCATAGCCCATGAGTTTTCTGTAGGGGAGGATACTTGTTGTTCCAAAAAGTATTTCAGACTTTGGTGATCAGTCTTGATGCAAAAATGACTCCCTAGGAGGTATGGCCACCACTTCTGTACATCATGTAAAATAGCCATCATTTCTTTTTCATAAGTAGATAGGGCTAGATTCTTACTAGAAAGGGCTTTGCTAGTGAATGCAATAGGATGGTCATTTTGAAGGAGAACAACACCCAGTCCATTGCCGCAAGCATCACTCTCAATAGTGAAGGGCTTGGAAAAATCTAGCATAGTGAGAACAGGTGTACTGCACATAACTTGTTTCAGTTGTTCAAATGCATTCTCAACAACATGGGTCTAGGTAAAATCATCCTTTTTAATAGAGATTTCAATGGTGTTGCAATCTTCCCATAATTCTTGACAAACTTGTGGTAATAACTAGTTAGCCCCAAAAAACCCTGAAGGCTCTTGAGAGTTTGAGGATGCGGCCAATTTTTCATGGCATCTATTTTTGTAGTATCCACCCGAACCCCCTAGTGTGCAACAATATGCCCAAGATACTCCACTTCCTCCTGGCCAAACACACATTTAGACTATTTCGCACAGAGTTGATGATCAGAGAGAATTTTCATTATGAGCTCTAGATGATGGAGATGCTCAGCCCTGGTTTTTCTATATATGAGGATATCATCAAAGAAGACCAGAATGAATTTTCAGAGGTATGGCCAAAATATTTTATTCATCACTGCCTAAAATGTTGAAGGAGCATTAGTGAGACCAAAGGGCATTAGTAAAAATTCATAGTGACCATCATGTGTGCGGAAGGCTTTTTTAGGGATATCCTCATCATGAACCCTAATTTGATGATACCCAAAATGAAGATCCAACTTGGAGAAAAAATGAGCGCCATGAAGCTCATCAAGAAGTTCATCAACAACCGGAATGGGAAACTTATCCTTTATGGTGAGATGATTAAGTGCTCAAAAATCAATGCAGAGTCGCCAGGACCCATATTTTTTGCAGACAAGTAGAACTGGAGAAGAAAAGGAACTAGTACTAGGGAAAATAATACCTTTCTTCAGTAAGTCACAAAAGAACATCTTGATTTGGGTCTTCTGATGAAATGGGTAGCGGTAGGGCCTGATGTTGGGTGGAACACTACTAGGAAGGAGTTGAATAGGGTGATCCTCTAGGTGAGAAGGGGGCAATCCCACAGGTTTAGCAAATACACATGAATACTTATCCAAAATTTGTTGTAGATCTGCAGGAGTACTAGAGACCACTGGTGGGTGCATATGAATGGAATGGAGCTAATAAATGACACCATGTGAATTCTTCTTAAGAATATTTTCCATACGATGTGAACTAATGATGCTGAGAGACCCTGGCTGTAAGCCTTTCAAAGTGTGTTGTTACCCATTGGCTGAAAACTAGATCCAAAATTTAGCAAACTCCCATAGAATGGGGCCAAGAGTGCATAACCATTGGGCACCCAAAACCACATCACATCCACCTAAGGGAAAGGAAAAAATGTCAGAGCATAGGTTATAATCTCTAATAGAGAGACGCACATTGTGACATTTCCCTTTGCAAGGTAAAGTGCCCCCATTGGCAATCATGACTTCAAAGCTAGAGCAGGGATGGACAAAGAAATCAACCTATTTGGCTATTGAGGGGTTAATGAAGTTATGAGTGCTACCTAAATCAATGAGTATAGTAAGAGGGATCTTCTTGAAGAAACCCTGGACTTGCATGGTTTGTGGGGTAGTGACTCCTGCCAAAGCATGGACAGATATCTCTGGTTGGGCTTCTGGTGAAGGAGGTTTAGACTGTTGAGGCTCAACCTCATTATCTACTATTTCATGAGCATCTACATATTCTTCCAATTTAGGTGGAGAATCTGTTAGGAATAAGGTGTCTCAACCTTGTCTATGTCCTTACGTTTGATATCTTCCAAATGTTGGCACTTTGGACAATGTGTAAGGTAATCATGATTGAAATTGTTTTGATGGATTCTGATGACGGTCATTAATATTTGTAAGAGCTAATTGTGGAAGTTTCGATGATGGGTGAAGACATGCAAGACATGTGGAAAATAACCAGTTGAGTACTGTACACTCTTCTACAATCATGGGGTTCCTATTTTCTCAGAGAATGGTAAAACCCTAATATAGCTACCTTTGGAATTTGCCCTAAAAAGTGAAGCGCATGATATAAGCATTTTTTAGGGTTGTGAATCTAAGAGAAGTAAGTGTATTGTTGGAAAATTTTTATGCTACTGAATTTGTCTTCAAGTGTCGATTATCTCCTAAAAGAACTTGCATTGCAAGTGTATTGTAAATAGTATTAGTTTTGACTAATACATTGTGCAGGTTTTGGAGTGTAGGGGTTTTTTTATCGAAAGGTTTTCCCTAGGGTAAATCATTGTGTCATTCTCATTTTTGTATGTATGCATGTTATTGTATTATCATTCTGTAATTGCTAAGGGTTAAATCTAAATTTGCATGATCCTCCTCTTGGGATTTTAGCATAGGGAACTATTTTTCGCACACTTAGCTTCCTTTCAATTGGTATCAGAACCTGGCTAGTTTTGGTTCTATTTGTTAGGGTATGGGTTTTTTGAGCTAATCTCCAGTTTAGTGGGAGTATTGTTGTAGAGTATTCATAACCTTATTGCAGGAAGAGATGGCAGGTTCTTCATATAGTAGAATGGAGGTGGAAAAGTTAAATGACACAAACTTTGAGTTGTGGAAACTCACGATGGAAGACATGCTCATAGACCATGATGTATGGGAGGCAGTTGATAATGATATCAAACTAGTAAACATGCCTCAAGTAGATTGGGATCTCAAGGATCAGAAAGCTAAGGGTCTCATTAGACTCTGTTTAGAAAATTCTATTCTCCTGAATGTTCTCGATGAGAAGACCGTAAACAAATTGTGGACATGGCTTGGGTCTGTGTATCAGGCCAAGTACTTGGTGAACAAATTGTTCCTGAGAAAGAAGTTTTATTCTCTAAGAATGGAGGAAGGAGGATCCGTCGTAGATCACCTAAATGCATTTAACATGTTAATTGCACAGTTGACATCAACTGGTCTCAAGTTGGAGGAGGAGGATCGATGTATGACCTTGCTATGTTCCTTGTCAGATTTATGGGACCATCTTGTGATGGCCCTAGGGAGTACTATTGTCACTTTCCAAATGGATGATGTGGTGTCTTCACTGTTATCTGAAGAGATGCAAAGAAAGACTTCTGATTCAACCAAGGAAGCCCTTGATGTTCACGATAGATCCAAAGATAGAGGAAAGAAAAATGATAGTAAGTCTTAAAAGGGTAGATCCAAATACCATGGGAAATATAAGACTCCTGGAAAGTCTAAGGTAACATGTTGGAACTATGGTAAGAATGGGCACTTCCGTAAGGACTGCAAAGAGCCAAAGAAGAAGAAGAAAAGCCCAGATTCATATTCTGAAAAATCTCAAGAAGATGGTGATGCTTTTTTCACAGCCATGGCCACTCATGCATCTGATGATGTGTGGCTGACTGACTCAAGTGCTTCTTTTCACATGACCTCTCATCAAAGTTGGTTCTCAAAGTATGAGGATTTTGATGGTGGAAAGGTGTACCTAGGTGATGATTCTCACGTAGAGATAGTTGGACAAGGAAGAGCCGCTATCAGATTCCCTGATGGATGAGTAAAGGGGATCAATGGGGTAATGCACATCTTGGGTTTGGCACAAAACCTATTATATGTAAGTATGTTGAATGATGCAGGTGTGCAAGTTATTTTTTTGAAAGATGGATGCAAGATGATTAGAGGAGCTATAGTGCTCATGAAAGGTACTAGGAGAGGTACCCTATTTCAGCTAGATGCTTGCACTTCACAGTGCAATAGTTCTTCTAGCTCAAGGAAGAGAGAAGTAGTCACTTCATCTCCACCATCTGAACCAACAGTGAAGAAGTCTGTCATAATGGGTTCTGATGGTAGTGCAGCAAGTGTACCTAAGGGTGCTAACACTTTGGAAGGAAAAATTCCTATAGAAAAGACAATGTTGTGGCATATGAGATTTGGCCACATTGGTGAGAAGGGTCTCAGAACCCTGAAAAATAAAAACCTCATTGAGGGGTTAAATGATTGTAGTCTCAAGTTTGACTTCTGTGAACACTGTGTTTATGGTAAGAAAAATCGTGTTCATTTTTACTCTAGTTCTCACAAGTCTTCTAGTATTTTGGATCTTATCCATTCGGATGTGTTTGGTCCTATTAAAGTTCCTTCACTCTCCAAATCTATATATTTTGTATCTTTTATAGATGATTACAGTAGAAGGACATGTATTTATTTCCTTAAAAGAAAGACACAAGTTTTTAGTCAGTTCAAGGAATTTAAAGCTCTCGTAGAGAATCAGACTGGTAAAAGAATTAAGTGTGTGAGAATTGACAATGGTGGTGAGTTTTGTTTGATAGAGTTTGAACAGTTCTGTAAAGAATGAGGGATCGAGAGGCATAAGACAAATCCTTATACCCCACAACAAAATGGAGTTGCAGAAAGAATGAATAGGACATTGAAGGAAAAGGCTAGGAGTATGCTTAGTGGAGCTGGCCTCGAACAAAGGTTTTGGGCTGAAGCTGTGGCCACTGCTTGCTATCACATTAACAGATCTCCTACATCAGCTCTTGTTGGTAAGACACCTTTGTAGGTGTGGTCTGGTAAGAAACCCTTGGAGGTGTGGTCTGGTAAGAAGCCTTCAGTTAGAAATCTTCATGTTTTTGGTTGTGAAGCTTATGCACATGTGCCTAAGGAGAGAAGATCTAATTTGGAAAACAAGGCTGTAAAATGTATCTTCATCGGCTACAGTGTTGGTGTGAAAGGATACAAGCTTTGGGATCCTATGATTGGTAAGGTGTTGTATAGAAAAAATGTTATTTTTAGAGAGCTAACAC
>MU214067.1:26461-45885 GCA_018584345.1 Thuja plicata | reverse complement strand
ATGGGTGTTTAAGAAGAAATTATGTGCAGATGGCAGTGTTGAGAGGTACAAGGCTAGATTGGTTGCAAAGGGGTATTCACAGGTGGAGGGAATTGATTATGGTGAAATATTCTCTCCTGTTGCAAAGATTACATCCATTATATTTTTGTTATCTCTAGTAGCATCGTATGATTTAGAGGTAGAACAGATGGATGTGAAGACAACTTTCCTTCATGGTGATTTGGAGGAAGAGATCTATATGTCATAGCCTAAGCACTATATTTAGAAAGGTAGTCTTTGGTTTGTAGATTAAAGAAGTCTTTGTATGATTTGAAACAATATCCTAGGTTGTGGTACCTTAAATTTGATGCCTTTGTGTTGTCGATTGGTTTTCTGAGATCGAAATAAGATCATTGTGTTTATTTCAAAGTTGACAATGATCGCCTTCTTATTATTACATTATATGTTGATGATATGTTGTTGATTGGGAAGGGTATGGTTATGATTTCTGATTTAAAGTCTTAGTTCTTAGCACAGTTTGAGATAAAAGATCTAGGGGCAGCCAGGTATATTCTAGGTATGGAAATTAGTAGAGATAGGTCTAACAGAAAACTTTGGTTGAGTCAGAGTAAGTATGTGAAGTCTATGTTGGACAAGTTTAGCATGGCAGATTATAGACCATTGTGTTCCTATTTCTATGGGAAAAAAATTATCTGTGGATGATTGTCCAAAATCTCCTAGTGAGGTGGAGGACATGAGAAAAGTACCTTATGCAAGTATAGTTGGTAGCCTTATGCATGCTATGGTTCGTACTAGACCAGACATTGCCCAAGTAGTGGGAGTCCTGAGTCAGTTTATGGCTCCTAGATGGGTACATTGGGATGTAGTTAAGAGAGTGTTCAGATATTTGAATGGTACATTAGAGTATTCCATATGCTATCATGGAAACTCTTTTCGAGCTCTGCATTCAGTTTGTATTCATGGGTTTGTGGATTTAGATTGGGCAAGTGACATTGATAACAGGAGATCCACCAGTGCCTATGTGTTCACTATGTTTGGTGATGCCATCAGTTGGATGAGCAAGTGACAACCTGTGGTTGCTTTGTCCATGATAGAAGCAGAGTACATGTTAGCTACTCATGCTTATAAGGAAGCCATTTGGCTTAAGAGACTATGTTTGGATGTTGGTGTTGATGCAGGATAGATTACAATTTGTTGTGACAGTTAGAGTGCTATTTGCCTTTTGAAGAATCCAACTTTCCATGCTAGAACCAAGCACATTGATGTGCGGTTTCACTTTGTGAGAGATATGGTAGAGGATGGAAATGTAAGTTTGGAGAAGATAGATACAGTAAAGAGTGTTGTGGATGCATTGACAAAACCTATGGGCACAGAGAAGTTCAAATGGTGTTTGGAGTCTATGGGCCTCTCACCCTATAGCAATTAAATCCTATTATTCCCTTTGGCTCTTACAAGGTGTTTAAAAAGTGGGAGAATGTTAGGAATAAGGTGTCTCAACCTTTTATATTTCCTTACATTTGATATTTTCCAAATGTTGGCACTTTGGACAATGTGTAAGGTAATCATGACTGAAACAGTTATGACGGATTCCTATGACAGTCATTAATATTTGTAAGAGCTAATTATGGAAGTTTCAATGATGGGTGAAGATGTGCAAGACATGTGGAAACTAATCAGTTGAGTACTGTACACTCTTTTGCAATCGTGGGGTTCCTATTTTCTCAGAGAATGGTAAAACCCTAATATGTCTACCTTTGGAAGTTTCCCTAAAAAGTGAAGTGCATGATATAAGAGTTTTTTAGGGTTGCAAATCTGAGAGAAGTAAGTGTATTTTTGGAACATTTTTATGCTTTTGAATTTGTCTTCAAGTGTCGATTATCTCCTGAAAGAACTTGCATTGCAAGTGTATTATAAACAATATTAGTTTTGATTGATACATTGTGCAGGTTTTGGAGTGCTGGGGTTTTTTACTAAAAGGTTTTCCCCAGGGTAAATCATTATGTCATTCTCATTTTTATATGTATGCATGTTATTGTATTATCATTCTGTAATTGCTAAGGGTTAAATATGAATTTGCATGATCCTCCTCTTGGGAGTTTAGCGTAGGGAACTATTTTTCGCACACTTAGTTTCCTTTCAGAATCCACATCCAAGAGATAGATCTTTTGTTGAACACATCTATGGCCCTAGGACCATTTCTCATCATAATTATAGCAAATCACTTTTTCTTTCCAGACCCGCATCTTTGTTTCAAACAAGTGATTGATAGGAGTAGTTCTGGGAGCTGGCATGACTTGAGGGTGTGAAGAACCTATATTTCTGAATGGAAAAAAATCAGATCTGGAATGTTGTAGAGCACTAATATTTTCCTCTGATAACTTAGCCAACCCAAGGGCTTCCATCACTGTAGTGGGCTAGAACATTTTTACTTCAGATCAAAGTGCATCCTTCAAGCCACTGACAAAACAACTATAGAAGAATTCATCAGACAATCCCTCTGTGTGATTAGCTAATTTTTCAAACTTTGTCAGACATTCTCTTACAATGCCTGTTTGGCACAGTTTCATGAGTGCTCATGTGAAGTCATAAAAATCACTAGGGCCAAAGCGCTCCAAAAGGAGTGTGCACAATTCTGTCCATGTTGGGTCTACATTAGCCTTGATGTACTAACAAAACCATTAAAGAGCATCATGTTCCAGATGAAAAGATGCAAGCGGGACTTTGTTGATATCCAAAGTATTATGCGAGTTGAAATACTTCTCTACCTTGTAAATCCATCCTGTCGGATCAACACCATCGAAGTGAGGAAAATCAAGCTTCGGTCCATGAAAATTGCCAAAAGAGAACCTAGCATCTCCAGAATGGTTTTGGCTCATGGCTGAATGCTGAAGAGTGAGACCAATAAATTTGTCATCCAGATCTTGAAGTTTGGTCTTGAGGGATGCAAGTTCCTCCTCCATGATTTTTTCTCCTGTATGTGTAACAACCATATAGCAATTTTTTTTTTTTTTGGAAATGGGTAGAACAATAGAAACATAAAAAAAATTAGTTAGGGAAAACTTGGATTTGGGCAAAACTCAAATGGTAAATGGGTGTTTGACGAGTGGTTGGACACTTTATGATGAAAAGGGAAAAATAAAAATGAGGGTTTCAGAGGTGGGGAGGTGGAATGGGACGAGCGGTCCAAGAGAGACAAAGGAGAAGAATTAGGAAATGAACCTTGTGGCAAGATTTGGTGGCGGTTGGCTGAGAAGTGAAAAAGTTTGGGCAAACCCTAAAATTAGATAAATGAGGGATTTAGGGCTTTGATATGTGGAATTTGGGGCAGGGTCTTCAAAGAAGGAAGTATGCGGAATGATACTTTGGGGGTTTTCTGAGGAACTTTGAGAGGAAACAGAAAGAAAGCAAGGACTAACAACTCAAATTAAGTACTGCAATAACAAGAATTTTTGTAAATTGAAATGAACCCAGATGCAAGAAAAATGAACCTGAAGGCCACGACAAATTTTTTTTTTGACATAATTTCCACCCAGCTAGCCCAAGAAAGTGCTCTAATACCAAATGAGAGGAACCTCCTACAACAATATGATGAACATGCATGAAATAACATAAATATAGAGCAACAACAGAACTCAGAGTGAATCTATTGATCGTGGGCCACTTCGAAGGGGTAACCTCCTTTGAGAAAGCTCAATACTATAAATTCATTGGTACCATTCAAAGGCCACTACACACACTTATATACTAATTACAATCTAGGAAATTATTACTACCTATGCATGTTGGATAATAAAATATACTCACAGGACGACTTACAAAGCATATGCGTCCAACAACACTACACTAACAAAATAAACAAAAGGAATACATAGGTTCCTAACATAGACTAATCACATGGATCTATAAAATAGTGAATGAATTATCCCATATTATCCAACATGTCTCATAATATCAATCTATAAAACCCTAAGACTTAACACTATTTCTATTATGCTCTCTATGAATAAAAAAGTTGGGAACCTTCAACAAATGATATTGGAATCCATTATATAACTTGGGGGATGCAACAAGCTTTAGATCATTTATTGGAATCAAATCAAAACAAAGATTCTATTCCTAACTTATCTTAGCAAATAAAAAAATCTTGTGAGACATTCAAACTCTGATTCTCTGGAATAGAAATCTCAACTGCCAAAACCATAGAAACAAAATAGTTGAACCAAATGGTGATGTGTCTGGTAAAATTTGTAAGGTAAGCCAACAAGAAAAATAGCTGGAACAGAATGAGGGCACTCATATTATCCTGTCACCTTCAATTTGGTTACCAATTTCATTCCTAACAATGTGGCACATCCGTGGCATAAGTGAGTCTAGAAAGATGTCCATGTAGATAACTGCTTAACTTCCCTAAAGTTCGTTAGTGGCCCTGCCATCACACACTAAGATCAAAAAAACAAAGAATAAAAAAGGAGAGATCAAGACTTGTTATTAAGTAACTTATATGCTCTTTCCCTTGGTAAAAGCACTCCATATATTTACTTCTTTCTCTATCTTCCACCTAAAAAATTTCAAACTATCCATGTATGAGACATATTCTGCCCACTTGACATCTATAATAGCATGGGAGTCTTTGATGAACTTGGTAAAAATATTCTCAAAATTAATCATCGCTTACAAAAATTCATTAAATTAAAGAGTATCAATATCACTATAAACAAAAATTAGGGTCTACACACTTGGGAAGATGAGATTAAAATAAGATTTCCACCTGTCTACTTCTTTCATGTTCTTGTCTTTATCTAAAATGCGTGGAACCAAAGGATGGTTAATGCCTACAAGGTATTGTAATTTGGTATTGATTAATTGTTTATTCCCCTTGAATAATGGAAATAAATAAACTACCAAATTGATTATTTCCTTTGTGTCCTCAATAATAGTCCAGTCAAATCATCCCTATATCTTGTTGCAACATCCAATTGGATTAAAATAATTGACCTTCTTGACCACTCACTGAGAAAAGGCTCCAAGAAGGAAATAAAATCATCACATAGCCTCTCAGATTTAACTAAAGAAGAGTAGGAACCATGAAAAACATCAACCTTAGAGTTGACCTTATCAACCCTATGTTGAAGAACCTACATGAGAACACTGACGCTCTTTTTCTGCACTTCATCTTCTAAAGATTCCATCTTTCTAGCATAATCCTCCAACTTATTCGGTACATATTGAGACTCAATTTCCTCACCTACAACTGGTTGTTCATCTTTAGGCTCTATAGATGGGAGGAGATGAAACCTTCAAACATACATCTCTAATATTTCTTTCAATTTTGCATTCTCAAACAGGACCTCATACTTCTTAGATATGGTCACCAAGTCAATATTCTTCATTTCTCTTATCTCTATCCTCTAAAATTTCCTTATTCATCATTGAGATATGGTTAAGCATGTCTTTAATCTCCATAGAAGAAGTGTTCTAAATTATCTTAATGATGGCATCACCTTGCCTTTCTTCACCAATACTTATCACATGGGGCTAGTGTGCGGCAGGGGATAATGCCCAAATAGAAAGGGTTTTTTTTTTTTTTTTTTTAAATTTAGGGTTGCAACCTGGTCCTCTCAATAAATCACCATACTCATGCTCAAAAAATAATACAGGGTCATCCTAATTCTTAATTTAATCAATAATAAATGTGGAATGTAGTTCCCACCCTGGAAGTAATAACATACCACTATCCATGACAAGTTTCCTGGCATCTTCAATAATATATTGTTTTGAATCAAGATCATATTGTTGCAAAGTAGCAAGTGCAACCTATTGTCAATCTGAGTTATAAGATTGTCCCTCTTGATCCATCAACATCTTGACGTCTCTTCCTTTCAACTTCATCAAGAAACTTTTAAACTCCGTAGTACATATGAAATATTATTCCTCTAAGAATTTTTGATTAGCAATCTCCCTATCATCTATCAATTTTCCCAATGGTTGATCCTTATATATTTCTAAACCATCACTAGGCCCTTCACTAAGCTTCTCCCTGATCCTCCTTATTATTTGATTAACTTCATGATCATCCCTATAAGCCACATCATTATAGGTATAATCCTCAATTTGAGGCCTATTTCTTTCCCATTTAGGAGGGGGTTCCTCAGCAAAAGAGGAAGATTCAGAATCATCTTCTGAACATGAAACTATAATTTCTCTTTCTTTCTACTAATGTGGAAGAGCTGGCATTTGAGCCATCACAGCATCATAATTTTTCATCATCTCCTTAATTCTTTGAATAAGAGGTAAATAAGGGTAAAATCAAGGGAAATCATTATTTACCTCAATCAGCCTTGTTTGGCACATCATTATATTTGTCCATTTTCCCCCTATTTTCTAGAACATCCTTCTTGAAGTAAAAATTTCTCACTACATCTTCATCATCCAAAGGCTCATGCGGGGGAAGCTTCACCCAACTAGTCGTCTGCGGAAATGCCCCCTGATTAAACCCTCCTACATCATAGAACATGGGAGGAGTAGTATCCAACTTGAATTTCTTCAAGAATGTGTTGAGCTCTTCAAATATATTCCTTCCAATGGAGAATTCTAAAACTTTAATAAATCTGGGCACAAGATTACCCCTTCTCTTACCTTGCAAGTATTCCCTCTGAACTAGAAATAATTGACACTAAAAATCAATAAAATAAACTCTGTTAGGTTATAAATATCGACAATATATAAGAAGGTTGTGGGAAACCATAAGCTATGAACATAGTAAAGTCATCAAGAAAATAAAAATCATCCCATTTGTGATCAAAGGGACCATTATAAACCTCTTGAATTGGCCTTATCAACTTTCTCACATAAAGACTTATCCTATTTTTGTCCTTCCCCAAAAGGTTCATGATGGGGGCAACAATCCAATTTTAAAAATTTATAAAACTAGGGGTCGGGTGGCTCATATCCCACACTCATGTCCAAAACTACATAGGCATCCTCTCTCTAGATGGGGCAACCTTTTATCTATATCATCAACATCAAAATATAAAACCAAATGACACAATAAAGAGTAATGTTTCAAATCAATGATTGTAGGGTTTTTTTGGATAGCAACCATACCTTCATGTAAGGCATTCACCAAATATTCTACAATTTCATAGTTTGTATTGACCTCCAGTTTTGATATTGCCATTACCATACACATTATATCAATTAGAACCTTCTCTTCCACATAAAGTCCAAAAACCTTCCAAAACCCCTGAACTATGTAGATAAAATAATATTGGAAATATTTAAGGGGAAAAGGCTCCTCTACATTATCAGGAATTGGGATAGTCTTTATATCAGGTCCACTGAGCATAAACCTAGGCACCACTATTGTTCTAAAGACCCACCTGTGGGCTACATAATTCCTCTTTTTTCTCTCAAAGTCAAATTTGGTACAATTAGCACCAATGATCCCAAAATCCTTAGTTAAAATCCTTTTGTCAATTGTCACTAGGGCTCTGTGATTTGTCTTTTTAATAACATTGGGTGACGGGAAATATCTAAGAGCTAATTCCCTAAGGAACTCTACATCAATAAAGACATCAAACAATATTAACTTGTCCAAATTGAAATCCCATGGATTTGACATTGGAGGGCCCTTAATTCTATTATTGAAAAACCAATAAAACAAAGCCCATCCTGAGGCATCAGTGATTGGATTCCTACACCTAAAAGAATCATCCCTCCATTCATGTTCATTTGCAGATAGAGTGTTGGTAGTCCTAGGTAACAAGTCAACAAAATCTTGCCAATAAGACATAGTTTTCCCCTTTTAAGCAAAACCAGAACCAGAAGTAAATGTAGATACATTCTCTTGACTCATTTCTCCTAAATCCAATTTGAAAATTAACATGAACTAGAAAAAACCCCACTGAAAATATTTCTCGAGAATAGAGAGAAAAAAACACTTACAAGCTCATGAAAATCACCCCCAATAGCATTAGATGCTCTGTAATTTTGTTTGTGTACCTCTAACTCTTGATTGAACAACTCCAACTATGATTGTGCAGAATGAGAAACACAATCTCAAATATTTATTGCAATATGAAAATTAACTCGACCATCATTTTGAAATTAATATCGCATAGTTTAGCTATCAACTCGACTAGCTATATAATAATCCTTTAAGTCTTTCAATCTCAGTCGTCGATCTACATCATTTTCGATGAGCCTGGTGAGTCACATAATTTCAACTAATATACATCAACAACACACTATTACATCATCTCCATATGGCGATCACCCACTAGTCGTTACCCATACAACTGCGCTTAACAAAACTAGTTGTGCGTCCATTCAACATTTCCTTCAAGAATTTATCAAACATATTTCAACTCCTCACAAAATCGTGAGCTAGTTTAGTAACCTACATAAACTGTCATGCGGTGTTGTGACATACCCAACTTGGGTTATCAATTCATTTCATCATAAGCTCACAACCATTTTCCTTAACTGCAATTTAGGCTTGCAAGGATGCGAGGCCAGAGGTCTTCAATAGGTGTCAGTACTTTTCTCAACCAAAACATGCAACCATACTAATTTTTTTAAGTCACAAGGATGCGATAACACTTTTATCACTTCCCACAGACTGCCACGTAGCCTTGCAATCACTATTTGTCATCTATCTTAATTGTTGCAAGGACGCGACATAGAAACCTCACAACATCCAGTCGTCTAGATGCAACCTCATAATATATTTTTCTAAAATAAATTAACCTCCACGAGGGTGCAATAATCACTTTAATCACAACTAAAAGCACGTTCAAAAAATAATGGGTAAGTTGCTGTGAACGGGGAAAATAATAAAGTGTTATGAGAAACAATGACATTAAATCTAAAGAATATTCTAACCACAAACACATGAGGAAAATCAAATATGACGGGTTGACAAACAAACACTTTAATATCATGCCTAAGTATGTGCCAACTTGTTCAATATACGTGCATGTAGGCATCAATGTAGGCACAAAAATTGGAGAAAATTAAATTTTATATAGTGCCTAAATTGGCGCCAGACTTTTCTTCTAGGTGCAATGAATGTCATGAGTAGTGTCAACCCAATGAATAGTGCCTACGTTTCAAAAAAATAGAGGATAAATACATTAAAATAGTGGGTGGAAGCAAAAAGGGGAGCTAATCACAGGTATTTATTGTGGTGCTTGTAGATTTAAAAGAAACATATGGTTTTCAAATTTTAATGAGATTCACTCATAAAACATTTAATCTTACCTTGGATGTCTGATGTAGGACCATCCATGGGTGTATGGAAATTCCACATCACCTAAAAATGTTTTTAGTTTTAGTTTTTTAAAGGCTAGGTGAATAAAAATAAATGCAAGCATCTATAGGTCTACATGTACCTAGGAAAGTGTCTAAGGGGGCATATTAGGTTGAGATTCTTTAACATATATGGCCCATCTGTAAATACAATCATAGTTTTCATGTATGGGCACATATTTCTCATTTATAGTGCTATAATCGATAAAATCGCCATGTTGGATGGAAATGATTAAGGGGAAGATTCATGGATTCACATGTATTAGGTTGTCTAATATAAAATTGAAAAGAAACCACTTTAGGCACCCACTTTGGAAAATTGAAGAGACACTACCTTAGGATCCCTCTTGAGGAACTTAAAGAGTCATCTATTGGTTATGTATTCTATTTTTTAATAACCATGTGTTGATCTCGAAGATGGGGTGGGATTTCTAGAAAGCACAATAGTTCTGTAAAATGAGGTTTGGAGTATAGGTTATTCATTAAGAGTTGATTCCTTCAATAAAAATTATAAGAAGGAAGGCTTACATACCTCCAACTTGTAGATTTATAAAAACAATTTGACAAGTATTTTGTAGAGTTTAGAATATTATATTTCTTTACTCTATGGGAGAATAATAAAAAATTATTTTATCTTTCTTTTCATTTGTTGTTCTTGTGTTGTTGTTGTTGAATTGTTTTTGTTGATTTTTTGTTTTTGAATGGAGTAGCTCTTCATGATTTAGTTTTAAGAATGTTAGATCTACATACTAAAGATAAAGGACTACTATGTTTTATGATACAATGCATACTCTCATGGACTATTATATAGACGTTATATTAGGGAAGTCACTTACAAGAGAAGATGATCTAGATGTGAATGCAGAAATCTTCATTAGGCTTGAGAAGTGTACTGTGAGGTCAAATCCAAAGAAATTTTTCTTTGAGGCGACTTCAGAAAAATTATTGGAATGCATAGTCTCCCATAGAGAGATTGATGTATATCCTACTAAACTGAAAGTTATATTCAATATGTCTCCACCTACTACTTTAAAACAATTTCATACAGTTTAATGGACAATGTAGTCTATCTACAAGTTTATTTCTCATCTAGTTGATAAATCTTATCCATTTACACATCTCTTGCATAGGGTTTCACCTTCAAATATGATAAAAAGTACTAACAAGAATTTCAATAATTAAAATACTCTCTAGAATCACCACTAGTACTAATGTCTCCTATATAGGGGAGACCATTTCTACTACTAAACTAGAACCTATATCTCTCCTTGCACAACATGATAATACATGAAAGAAGAGATATATTTAACACATTAATTGCACTTTGGTAGGATATGTATTAACTACACTTATATTAAATTTTCATGTCTAGCTATTGGTTTTGCTTTGCAAATTTTGTGACACTACAAACTCAATCATCAAAATAAGCTTATTCCAAATACTGGCCCACTTAAGTACTTGTTAATCAAATAAAATCTCATATGAAGGTTAGCAAAAGGAATGATGACACTAAGTGAATTTGACATTGACTACATAGATAAAAAAAAGTTATCAAATGAAAAGTAATTATTGATCAGCAAGTATATACCCCCACTTTTAAAAACTATCCTCTAATATCATTTTTTTTTGGATGAAGTAGTGCTTGCTATAGCTCTCACTTATATATGAAACTACACTTTAAAAAAAATTTCACTCAACATGGTTCAGGAGCAAGAATACTATTCATAATGTTACAATAAACTTAATTCCAAAATCTTTTTGATTGACACACTCTTGTACAAATAATATTGTTGAGTATGAGGCACTAATCACATAACTTAAAACTATTATATAGTGGCATATAAAAGATCTTTTATTTTTTTGTGTTTCCTATCTTTTTATCAAACATGTATATTATGTTTCAGAAAAAAGAATTTCCGTTTATCCCTCTAAGAAAATGGTTATAGATTCTACTAGTATTTTGCAAAAATATATTTTGAGTAGATTCTTGAATTGAACAACAAAGTTGTTGATGTAAAGGTTATAAAAATGGGCCACTCTTGGACATGACACATGATGCTCAATGTATTGATGTCTAAAAATTTGAACTTGTCTACCTAAATTTTGGTCCTAACTCATCTTGGTATCAAGACATTTACACATTGCTCCATGATAATATCCTTCCCTCTGACCTATCAAACACAAAAGAAAACCTTTTCTCAAATATCTTCAATGATAAGATTATCAAATAAGCCTTGATGATGCTCTCCTTAGAATCCTTAACTCAAAATAAGCCCATATTTCCTTACATGGGTACACAAAGGTACTTGTTGGACACAGTAATGGATCTACCCTTGCAAATAATTTGATGCGATCTGGGTATTACTAGATTACTATGGAACAAGATGATCATCAACTTATGATAGTATATTTATATGGAGATCATATTCACACACCAACACATGAGTTACAAAAACTTACCAATTTCATGGCCCTTTTCATAGAGAGACTCAACCTCATAAATAAAATCCACTCACCATCATCTAACAGTCACATAGTGGATTAAATTCATCCCCTTAACCTATACAAATCCAACTCACTCTAAATTATATCATTTTTAATATCATTTACCCATTGCAATTGTCGGATGTGTCTATGCAGCCAGGAATTTGCACCTTAGTAAACAAAATATGTTAACAACATGTGTGTTAATCTATTGCGTTAACGTGTGTTAGTAATTTGCAAACAAATACAATAGACTAACACACATAACAACATATTTTGTTTACTAAGGTGCAAATTCGTGACTGCATAGACACAACCACAATTGTCACTAATAATAGCAGACCATTCAAGAACCTATGTGTTCACAATCTTTGCCACAAATTTGACATGCAACAGGACTTTTTAGCTCCATATAACCCCCAAAATAATAATTACAGTGGAAAAAAGTATTCCTTGTAAAGCAACAATGAGAAGAAGAGGAGTGTGGGTGGATTTTAAAATTTTGAGCTCTTAGAGCGCAAGGATGTAGATGATTAGGATGATCCATGCGGATTTGGAAAGGGCCAGTCTATTGTGGTAGTCTATTCGGTCATTGATTTGTGGATTTTTGTTGTTGTGTATGAAGATGGGGCTTTTTTAACCCATGGAATTCTTGTGTCTTATTCTCTAAGGCCCCATTTGGTTTTTGGAATTGGGGGAGAACTGGAAGTGCCACTTTTGCTTTTGGAGCAAATCCCCTATTTGGTTCGCAAAAATGCAATTCTTGATTTAGCTTCAAAATATGAATTTAGCTACAAAATGAGGGGCACCATCTTCCCACCCAATAGGTGGAATTTGATTTCAAATGTTGGTTATTTGTTTTTTTAACCCAAATTTATAAATCTGTCAGGTCCAGAATACCCTTTTGGGGATTGCATTCGAAATAGGGTTTACAATGGAGGCATTCGAAATAGGGTTTGGGGTTTGTGGTCATCACAATGAACTATCACTCAAAATGGTTAGATGAGAGTGCATGAGTTGTAAAATTGGGCACTGTGCTAACCATGGATGGATAATGTATTTTCAACTTGGAAGAAACTAGATTGTAACCACGTGGTTTACAGTGGTGGCATCCAAAATAGGGTTTGGGGTTTGCGGTCGACATAGTGAAGCAGTGGGTTTGTTATTACAATGGCGACATTGGGTTTTTTATTACAACAATGACATTTGAAATTGGTATGCCTTTGTTTTCCTATTTCAAATAAGTTTCTATGTTTTACATTTCCCATGATTGTGATTGTCATTATGTCGGCTTCTCAGAAGATTGTGATTGTCATTATGTCTTAATGTAATACCAACAGTAGCCATGTTTGGGTCTTCAATATAAAACTTTGATGGATGTCGTCTCTCATATCCTATCAGGCTCGGATATTTCTTTCCTTCAACACATAATGACAATCACAATAATTTGAAACAACATAGTCAAAACCTTGATGCTGCAAATAGTCTCCCACAAAATAGATCACTTTGAATTCACAACCCACTGTTAGGCCAAATGGGGTACCCTTCGAACTGTGACTTTCACCTCTCGAGAGTGTAATGCACTCAAGAGGACTGAAACATGATGGCTTCTCAGAAGATTGTAGATTGGTAGCATTTCCCACTTCATAGTCATGGTTGTTCTTCCATCTTCAATTAATTTATCATGTACCAATTCTCATTTATATAGATCAAGGAGAGTGAGCCAGGTTTGAGTACATCTTCTATACATTTTCCGTAGTGGCTATGAATGTGGGAATCTCAATATTATTGTCTACATGAGCATGATGGAGAATTTCAGCCATACCAAGATCTCAATTCTTACTCATTTTCATTTTATCAAATCATTTTATATGTCATCTTACTCGTTTGTTTGTGTTAATACAGTGGGAATTGGCGGCGTTAATTCCAGTGCTGTTACAGAAAATATGTTTCTAAAACTCCAATTTGTTATAGAAAATGGCTGCATAGAGAGGTGATGCTACACAAAATGGATCCATTTTATGTAACATCACCTCTCTATGCAGCCATTTTCATTTTAATGAAACCATAATTCATTTAGCTACTTTTTCTTCCATACTTTCGCTACTATTTGGATAAGAGCACTATCACCAAAGATTTAAAAAAATTTCTAAACAGGGGTGGCAATACAAAGAGTTTACAGAGTCTCTGGTGAAGAAGAGAAGCAATATTTGTTTATATTTAGACTTCCTTCTTAACATAATAGTGAATCCCATGTTTTTTCATTTAATTAGACAACAACTGAGCCTACCAAATGAGTTTAGAAGTGGACATAAAAATGCAAAATATAGAAAGTCTGGTTGAAATGAAAGGGTAACATTGTGTAGCTTTAATGTGTAAAAATATTTTGATTCTAAATTGTTTTACAAAGCAGATGCTTCAACGTTTGCTATAGGCAATTTTAGTGCAAATAATGCCAATTTTAAGTATTCTACAAATTCAAATACTTCATGCAATTCCAAAAAATTAACAAGCAGAGGAAATAGGTTTGCTTTGATAGAAAATGAGAGCGGATAGTAAAGACATGTTATATTTATTTGATAACATGAAGGGGATTTAAAAAATATTCTTGAACATTAGTTACTAGTAGTTACATTGTAAATTAGTTATGTTGTAACTACAAATAGTTACACTATCAAAGTAATATGCCAAAAAATTCTTCCTTTCAGATAGATTACACGTGTAATCCATATTTAGTGAAGTAGAGTAATTACATTTAAATATGTAGTCCATCATCTTTTTAGGGACTGTTTGGTACTATTAGGGCTATTAAGTATGCTAGCAGCAATCATGGCACCACACATAATACATTGAATAAATTCCTTATAAGAAGGCTCTATGCCCACTCCATCCTTCTATAGTTCTATTTCTTTTGTGCTATGATCTTATTGTTCAATATTCATTTTTCTTTTTCCCAACTACATAGCCATGAGTATTAGATTCTAATATTTTTTTATGTCCATATAACATCTGAGATCCCAATGAAGCAATACACTAAAATCTACAAATTTTCAATGAGAATTGATCTAGTAAGGCCCTAATTAGATGATGCCCTTCTTATCCCTACACACTAAATCTGCTAGTTTTCAAAGTAAAACCAAGGACTCAAAAAAATCTACTAACTTCCAATATGACCAAAACCAGTGAGATCCCAATCGGGCAAGTCCCGTATCATCTATTATGAGCATCTATTATGAGATGAAATAAAGGAAAAGCTTAGCTAGCGTTTATTATTAAGCCCAACATTACACAGATTTAGTACATGTCTACTACATAAGTAGAAAAACATATGGTAAGCCCAACAGACAGTCTTACAAGACTGTCTCCTTGGTTTCATACATATCTCTAAATTCATATGAATGTGAAGTTGTCATTGTCCATAGATGTAGGCCTATTGTTTTGTAATGGATGATGACAGCTTCACATTCAGGGCTACAACAATCAGTGATAAAGCACTTCGATTTGGATGACAGCTTCACATTCTGGGCTACAACACATTCATCACACATGATAAACAAGTCCACCATGTTAATAGTCAAATTTTAGTCATAGTCAAATGTCATTATGTATATTAAAGTTAAAAAATACTAATGTAAAGTGTCAATAATCAGCCATCATTGATGACAATTCATACAGGTCAATAATGTATTATTCAATTGCCAAAATTTACAATACATTTGTAGAGTAAAAGCCTTTACATAAGTATCACCAACCAAAGATCTAAAGTAATTTTGACAACATAATAATATCTACAAAACTCTATATCCAAACCTCTATCTTAAGTGCCCAATAATCGGACAATAAATACATGTTCAACCATGAAATGATAATTATAAAGTCATGACCTACCACCGAAAATGTAGTACCTGAATCTTAGGAGTACCTACATAAATCAACTCAAGACTACTAATACATGGGAAATGTCTAATATAGTATATATGGTTGAATACATTAAGCTCTAGACAACACTATTAAAGGGCACTTAGGCCATATCCTCCATCTAATTTGGAGACATTAGATATTGCTCTAGTAATAACTTAATCCCAATTGAAAGAAGAACATGTGATGGTTAGAAAGTTGTCCTATTAAAGCTCTCCAACATTGAGTTCACATATCAGCTTTGGCCTAACCAATGCTTTCACATACTTAGTGCATTTATAAGTTTATCTTTGTTAGTAATGAAAGAAAAAATACACCTCTAATTCAAAAGATTAGTTATTAGACAATAAATTATCTCGTACTTAAGCCAATAAAATCATCTATTCCTTCCCAATGTATTGGTGTCAAAGTGGATTTAAGTAATGCATGAAATTTCTTTATCTTATTTAAGGTAGAATGTAAAGTAGATTCTTCTTGTGTGAAGATTCCCAAGTGTGATGTTCTCCTTGAGGTTGACCCTTGATTATCTTATATGCTTGTTGCTCATTGAGTATTCCTTCTGAGATAAGGTGGCTGTAAACAGTGGATACACAGTGACTATAAGTATTGTTTATGCTCTTCCCATTCTTGTTTTGTTCAAGCACTTGTTCCAAGTCCACATATTCATAGCACCATGACTAATTCTTCAAGTATTATATGCACTGTTGGTAAGTGCTTATGTGGTCTTCTTGTGTGCCGAGGAGATTCCCAAGTGTGATAGTAGGGTAGAAAGTCTAAAAAAATTTCTATATTGTACTCTATTGTTTGCATCCCATGTAGTTCAAGTATGGGAATAAAAGATCATCATTAGGACCAACCAAATATTTAGGGCATCACAAAACTAGCATTGAAGATAATTTGTAAGGTATGTCCTATTCTTTGCATTGCACAACTGCAAGCTCTTTCTTAACAATGTCCTCTATTGTCTTACAAAGTTAGTGGTGATCCAATTAACCCCATGAGAGCATACATAAAACCCAACTAAAAATAACAAGGTAAAGACAAGAAACAACAGTCTCCATCTGGTAAGGGATAGAAAAATTGCCATGCCAGAAGACAAAAACCCTAAAGCCAAGAAAGTTTTTTTCCTTTTCTCAAAACTTGTTAGTGTTGATCTGCATTCCTTGCAATGAATGACATGCCTGGAATAGCGATTGTTGGGTCTAGAGCATGGACAGTTCAAAAGCACCTATTAGTTCAAAACCTAATTAGCACCTATTAGCTAAAAAGCTCCATTGTCAACTACTACAACATGTTACTTAATTGATGATTTTAATTTGAAGAGATTGGCTGGTCTAACCAAACCTATTAGTTCATCCATTATTTCTTGTGTATTTTGTCAAACATTGTCAAACAGTTTGCTTCCTATCTTGATACATTGCTTATATGATGAATCAAAGGTTGAACATTGGTTCTAAAATGTCTTAAAATCACTTTTATTTGTAGAATAATTTCAACTTCTAGAACATCAATAACATGCTACCAATATCTCCTCACTCAAATCATTGTGTTTGTCCATATTTTAGGCCATTGATGGATCCTATTAAGAATATTAATGTTCTAGGACATGTAGCTGTAGAGACCACATATTCTTGTCTTCTCACAGCTCTTATTGCTTGTGTTGTTGTAGCCATAGTAGTGGTGGCCTGAGAAGGCAATGCACAAATGGGTAAACAAAAAAGAAAAGGAAATTATTTTTATAGAATGGTTATTCATTCCAACGATGTGGATTGTTATGATCAGAGTCACATGAGTAGGGGAGCCTTCTTTCATCTAGCTACTATCCTAAAGATGAAAGGAACCTTGATAGATATGATACACTTGATGTTAGAAGAACAACTTGTGATGTTCCTCCACACCGTTGGCCATAATTTGAGGAACCGCAAGATTTCCCACAACTTTGGGCACTCAGGAGAGACAATTAGCCGACACTTCCACAAGGTGTTGAGGGCTATCTTAGGACTCCACAAGGATTTTTTTCTACCACCTAGTCCAAACACTCCTAAAATTAGTGGGAACAAATGTTTTGATCTATTCTTCAAGGTAATTCTTGTGTTGTTACAAATTTCTTGTATGGATTTTTATCCTTATCATATTATTGGTTGACCGTAGAATTGATGATTTTATCATATCGTATAGGATTGTGTTGGAGCTATTGATGGAACCCATATACCAGTCACCGTCGATGTCAACATGTAGGGTAAATATCGTGATAGAAAAGGCAACCTGTCACAAAATGTTATGGGTGTGTGTTCCTTCGATCATAAGTTTTAGTACTGCCTTGCTGGTTGGGAAAGGTCTGCTACAGATAGTCATGTTCTAGCTTTATCTCTATCAAGAGAAGATCCTCTTTTTTTCCCCCCTGGTAAGCCAAATCATAGTTTAATATACTCAAGGGTACAATCAATGTTTCATGTTTTAATAATATACTTTATTTATGTAGGAAAATATTTTCTAGTGGATGCTGGATATCCCAATGCACCTGGATTTCTCACTCCTTATCAGTGTACACACTACCACTTGAAGGAGTTTTCAAGAGAGACTCCAATAAACTCTCGACAAGAGTTTTTCAACCATCGACACTCCTCTCTTAGAAACTTAGTAGAGCGTACATTTGGTATTCTCAAGCAACATTTTCCAATCCTGAGGCATGCCACGTCTTATCCTATCATGACACAAGCCCATATTGTATTAGCATGTTGCATACTACACAACTACATTACGTTAGAGGATGACATTCCATCAGAAATTGTCACCGAAAAGGAAGATGATCATGATGGGATAGATGTACCAATGGTAGAGACATATGGGTTGTCTCAGCGTGATAGAGACCAATGGGCACAGTTCTGAGATGATATAGCAAGTAGAATGTGGGAAGAGTATAGATCTCGAGAATAGTTGTTCTTTTATGAGTCAAGACTACATGATGGTTTCCTTTTTCTTATGTTTTTCTCTGCAAGTATTGGACTTGTATTGGTCAATGTGTTTTATTTGAGTAATCTGATGTATGAAGATACTTTGATATACATGATGGTTTCCTTTTTCTTCTATTTCTATCTGGAAGTATTAGATTTTTATGGGTCAATGTGTTTTATTTGAGTAAATTGATGTATGTATATACTTTGATACACCTGATGGTTTCCTTTTTCTTCTGTTTCTATCTGAAAGTATTGGTATTTTATGGGTCAATGTTTATACCATTAACAAGAATTTGTATACATAGCATGGCATACAAAAAATTAATGATGAGCATGGATGAAATTGGTAACACAAGCTAAATATCTCCTTCCTCAAAGAAGATAATGTGGACAAAGGAAATGGAACGCAAGTTTCTAGACTTGCTCCTCAAGCAAGTACAACTAGGAAAAAAATGTGATGGAGGCTTCAAAAAAGAAGTGTGGTCCACCATTGAGAGGCGATTCAATGCTGATATGAACCTCAATCTATCAAAGGACAACTTCAAAAATAATCTGAAAACTTGGAAGCTTGCATATAGAGTGATGAAAGAGCTAAGAAATATAAGTAGTTTTGCTTGGAACGAGGCAAATCAGTGCATGGATGTTGAGGATAGCATGTGGGATGAGCTTCTGAAGGTAGGGTGATCTCTCTACTATTTTGATGGAAATAATATTGCCTTCTTTTAAAGTTAATAATGAAAGACAAAGAACCTAATC
>MU214067.1:7281-22281 GCA_018584345.1 Thuja plicata | reverse complement strand
GTTAATTGCACAATATTTAAATGTTTACAAATAATAAATATTAGTCATTATAGCGAGACTAACTTAGATTTATATTGTAGGATGGTGGTGGATGTGACTACTTTTGGTGGGTCGATGGCACCCCAACGCTGTCTACATCATCTACACCTTCTACACATATACCTATTGTGGATGCCGAGTGCAAGTCTTGCAAAGCGTTTGAGAAAACTATTGCAAAAGTGGAGGCTACCTATAAAGCCAAAATCATGTTTTTACGATGTTTACTTTGTGCAACAATCGCACTATTTTGTTGGGTCATTATGCAGAAATAGATATATATGTGGACTATATGACTTATTTATATTTTGATGTGATATCGAGCAATGGTATAATTATTTTCTTGTTAATTATTAAAAAAAGTTAACTTTACTATTCACAATATTGAAAAAAAAAATTGTCTATGATTTACTATATAAAAATATAAATTAATAAAAAAAAATATAAATAAAAAAATGGACAAAATAAATAAAATATTAAATTAAAACATTATATAATAGTTAAAAAAACTTCAATGTTTTCTTGTCAAATTCTAATTCCAATTCAAAATGTAAAACCAAACACAAAAAATGGATAATGTAATTCCAATTCCAATTTGAAATTGCAAACCAAACACAAAAGTAAGAATTTCTCAATTCTAATTCCAAATTTGAAAATGGCAACCAAACACAGAAGATAGATTGACTCAGTCATCTTCCGAGTCAACCAAATGGTCCAAACTATCTTCCAAATACACAAAACTAGAATTTCAAAACCTGATTTTGAGATAATCAGGTTTTGACTCAAATTCCAATTCTATACACAAACAGGGCTAATCGTGTACTACTACCTCTCGTCTGTCTGTGGATGCCTTGGGTTGTGGTTAAATGTGTGTTTGGTGGTGTGTACCCCCTGCTGGGGCTGGGTTTCCCGATCCTTCTACGAACCTTGTGGGGTTTTTTTTATGTTATCCTTGGTCCTGGCTTGGACTGACCCCTTTTTGGTTGGTCCAATGGTGTTTATGAGGGCGGTTTTATATAATCAAATCTCTTCTTGGTTCATGGCTCTCTATGGTGGCCCTATTTGGGAAATTGATCTCTCTTCTTTGCCTTCCCTCTTCCTACAAACCCTTCTACTTTGGGCTTGCATGGGGATGAGCTAGATGATATACCTATTTCAATGTGGCCCTTTTGGGTGGTGTTTTCCTTGGTTCCTGCTAAGGACAATGTCATTTTTTTCCGGCCCTCTCTGGTAGGTTTGAATATGATTATGGTGGTGGTTCTCTACATTTAGTGGACTAATGGATTTGTAGACATTAATGGTTGGGTTGTTGGGTCTGAGATTCTTGGCCATACATAGTGTAGTGCATTGTTCATTTTGTGGGTTTTTTTGAGCCAAACCTTTGTGTTTGGAGGAAGGTTCTGTTGGATGCCATCTATGATATCCCTGTTGGGGATGTGGGTTCCCAGGTGTTGCTTTTTCTCTTTTTGTGTACTTTCTATGAGAGTATTCAGTGTTGGGCTCATGATGGGATTTTTGTGTTGGCTATTTCCATTCGAACGGGCTCTTCTGGCCTAGTCAAGCTCATGGCAGGAGATGTTCTATACTTCCTTTGATGCTTTTTGATGGTGTCATCTTTCTAGAAAAAAAAAAATTGGGCCTTGGCTTGTCTGGTTGTGACCATTTTTTTGTTTGTGTGGATTTAAACTTTCCCCATCCTGCATGGATCCCTTCTGCATTGGGGTGTTCAGAGACGTGGTGACCCTCTAGTCATTTGGAGAAATGAAGAGATCTTAGGCTTGATTGTATTTGTGGCTAGGGATTTTCCTACCTTTGTCTTTCACATTGTTATTAACATGTTTGTGTGGAGGGCTACTTCTTTCTATTGAAGACTCCTTGGTTTTGGATTCTCTACTTCCCGAGTGATGTGGGTTGTTCATATGGTGACTAATGACACAATAGGTTATGGTTTGTTGGCTGTGAAGGAATTTTTAGTGGTTTGGAAATTATTTTGATTTCCATTTTTAAGACTTAGTACGAATGAGTTGGTGGCTTTCTGTGTTCCGATGGAGAGGGGTAGTGTTCATCTCACTAGGAGGACGAGGGGGGCCTCGTCTTGTTGGTATACTTTTTTTTCTTTTATGGTTCTTTCGACGATGGTGACCGGTTTGGTTGAATTGTCCATTCCTATTGGCATGGACAATGACTTTTTTTCTCTTTGGTGGTCATTTGTTTGTCGCATGGGTTGGGTGGTCATTCTTGACCTGGTGAAGGCTAGGGGTGTTATTCTTTCTAAGAGGGGGATTTGGTTCAATTGGTTTACTACTTCTTCCATAGATCCTATGGAGATGGGGTCATCTCTTTGGGACTATCCGTTTATATCTACTTGGATAGTGGTTTTGTTTTCTATGGTGGCCAATGGTTTTTTGTAGCTGGTTTGGGGGTTATTCCCGACCTGGTGGAGAAGGGTGGTATTTTGATCACTAGGAGGGGGACCTATTTTAGCTGGTTTACTTCTCCTTTTTCCATGTGTCCTATGGATATTATGGTCATTTCTATTAGACTGTCAATTCCTACCTTCATGGACAGTGGTTTTATTGTTGGTAGCTAGTTGTTTGTTGTTGCTAGCTCTGAGCCTATTCTTGACCCAAGGGAGAAGGGCAAGGTGTTTAGCTTGCCAGAAGGGGGGCTTGATTCGATTGTTTTACTTCTATATTTTTTAATGGTCTTATGGAGGAGGAGGTCATTTCTTTTAAATTGACCATTCTTTTTTGCATGGACAATGTCTTAGTTTTTTTGGTAGCCAGTTGTTTGCTGACAATTTTCAAGGGCTTTCTTTGGTCCTTTGCTTTTGGCTAGGCCCAGTGGAGAATGAGGGTATTCAACTTGCCAATAGGCGGGTATGGTTTTGTTGGTTTGCCTATTTTTCCACGATGAAGTTTACTATTGATTGGGGAACTTCTCCTGATACTGAGGATGATGATTTGGGGAACCTCTCCTTGTCTCTTTCTTGGAATGTCTCAATTGGTGGGTTATTGGCAAATTGTTGTTGGCGGTCTTTCTTGGCCTATGTATTGTCTAGGCCTTGTATGGCCTCGTGTCCTACTTCCAATATATATTATTAATTAATAATTTTTTATTATTAACTTGATAACATAAATATACTCCACAATCTCAATTTCTTTTTCAACAATATAGATTTTGAGTTCCTAACTCTCTTTTCATGATTATAGTTAGGCCTATCCATGTTCCAATGTTAGAAAATGACTTTGAGATCTTTAGGTTACATTGATTTGGCATAGAGGTCTCAAATCCTTTTTTTCACTTGCAAAAACCAATGTGATATACTAGCATGCCTATATTTTGAAAAATATAAGTAAAATAAGCGGAGAGATATCATTTTTAGAAGACTATATATATTTCGTAAATAAAAATATATATAATATTCTAAATAATGATCTCTTATTTTACTTATATTTTTTCAAATTATAGATATGCTAGTCCATTAAAAGAAATCAATTATTTGTTGATTACTATAAATTTTACAATTAAAAAAACCATCTTGTATAGTTTCCATATATGTCAAAACTGAAATTCAGGCACTATAAAACGTTAGGTAATATTATAAATGAACATTTTAATTTTTCTAGTGTGAACCACAGCAAAAAATAATGATGGCATTCTATCATAACAAAAAAATAATGATGTTCTATCAATCACCGTGAGAAGAACTACATGTCTATGAAAGACTAAAAAATGTTGGATTTTTAGAATAAAATCTGATTGTATTGAGCCACTTTTGTTGACTTTTAAATCTCATCTGTTTATTGCTGATAAGAGTAAATCAGATTTTTTGAAGACTTTTAGAAGATAATTTCAAATATGATTTTATGTGGACTTTGAAAGATAAGTTCAAATCAGATTTCTCAAATTTGACTTTGTCTTTTGAGACAACATATGTTTATAAAAGGAAAAGATGTTTCTAGATGTAACATGTGAAGTTTATTTTGCAACATCAACAAATAGATTATTTTTGTAAGTGCTCTGTTTTATCAAAGACTAAATTTTATTGTAGCAACAATTATTTGTAATTGTATTTTTGAGCAGTGATTTCTCTAGACATTTTGTAAGAGTTTTGAGAAGCTCTTTGAAGTTTGTATGCAGCCTTAAATAGCTATGAGTTTACTTTGGTTATTATAGAAGTTATTTCCAGATTAATAGAAGCTTGCATATCTCCAGTTCTGTTCATGTTTATGCTCTAACCTATTTTGGGTTTCTTGAATTTATTCATTGCTAAAACAGAGCATCTTTGTGTGAGTTTCCAAAATATAGAGTGATTCTATATTTTTTACATGGTATCAAAGCTCATTGGCCCTCAATCCTTGTGAGTTTGGGCATTTATTTTTTCTGGGTATTTGTTTATCTTGCACAAGAGACATGGTTGGAGTATTAAAAGAAGAGGTTTATGTGGAGCAGCCACCTGGTTATGAAGTTTCAGGTCATGAAGGTAAAGTGTATAGGCTGAAGAAGGCTCTTTATGGGCTTAAGAAAGCTCCATGGGCAAGGTATAGTAGAATTGAATCATATTTGATGAGCAATGACTTTTGCAAAAGCGATGGTGAGCTGACTCGTTACATCAAGGCAGCAAATGGTAAAATTTTAATTGTTGTCTTGTATGTTGATGATTTAATCTTTACTGGGGATAATGAGTTCCTCATTACTGATTTTAAAGAGGCCATGAAAAGAGAGTTTGAAATGTCAGACTTAGGTCTCTTAAGATATTTTCTAGGCATACAAGTAAAACAAATGCTTGATGACATTTTTATCTCTCAAAAAATATATGCAAATCAGATCTTGGAGAGATTTAGAATGTAGAGTAGCAAGACTTCCCCAATACCAACTACGGTAGGTTTAAAACTAAGCAAGAATGATTTCAACAACAATGTGAATCTGACTTTGTTTAAAAGCTTGGTTGGAAGTTTACTGTATTTGACAACAACTAGACCAGACATAATGCATACAATAAGTTTGATTTTTATATTTAAGGAAACTCCAAAAGACTCCCATTGGCAAGCGGGAAAGAGAATCCTAAGGTATGTGAATGGTACCAAGGGATATGGTATTTTGTATACTACAACAAATGATTCTGGATTGATTGGTTACAGAGACAGTGATTGGGCAGGGAGTTTGGATGATCAGAAGAGCACTTCTGGATATGTCTTTCACATGGGTTCAGGTGTAATCTCATGGGCTTCTAAGAAGAAATCGATAGTTGCTCAATCTACAAAAGAGGCTAAATATATAGCATCAAATGTACCAACATGTCAAGCTATTTGGTTGGGAAGGATCTTGGCAGATTTGAAGGAAGAACAAGAGGATGGAACCACAATATTTTGTGACAATATTTCTTCAATAGCTTTGTCAAAAAATCCTGTGTTTCATGGAAGAAGCAAACACATTAAAATCATGTATCATTTTATTAGAGAATTAGTTGAGAATGGTAAAATAAAA
Organism: Thuja plicata; assembly: GCA_018584345.1. Taxonomy (NCBI): domain Eukaryota; kingdom Viridiplantae; phylum Streptophyta; class Pinopsida; order Cupressales; family Cupressaceae; genus Thuja; species Thuja plicata. Next base: position 16,755 of record MU214067.1, on the reverse strand, counting down.
ATGGAGTTTTGCAGATCAGAGCAGCGGCTAGCAGACATTTTCACCAAGCCATTGGGCATTGCAAGTTTTGAACGCCTAAGAAGAAATCTTGGCGTGGTTATTTTGGATCAAGCATGATCGTGTTTTGTCTGCTCAAGACAATGGGGGAGTGTTAGATTTTTAGAATAAAATTTGATTGTATTGAGGCACTTTTGTTGACTTTTAAATCTCCTTTGTTCATTACTGATAAGAGTAAATTAGATTTTTTGTAGACTTTTAGAAGATAATCTCAAATATGATTTTATGTGAACTTTGAAAGATAAGTTCAAATAAGATTTTGTCTTTTGAGACAACATATGTTTATAAAAGGGAAAGATGTTTCTAGATGTAACAAGTGAAGTTTATTTTGCAGCAGTAACAAATAGATTATTTTTGTAAGTGCTCTATTTTATTAGAGACTGGTTTTTATTGCAACAACAATTATTTGTCATTGTCTTGTTGAGAAGTGATTGCTCCAGACATTTTGTAAGAGTTTTGAGAAGGTCTTTGAAGTTTGTATGCAACCCCAAATAGTTGTAAGTTTACTTTGGTTATTGTAGAAATTATATCCAGATTAATAGAAGCAAGAGAAGCTTGCATATCTCCAATTCTATTCATGTTTATGCTCTGCCCTATTTTGGGGTTTCTTGAATTTGTTCATTGCTAAAACAAAGCATCTTTGTGTGAGTCTCAAGAATATAGAGTGATTCTATATTCTTTACATGGTATCAGAGCTCATTGGCCCTCAATCCTTGTGAGTTTGGACATTTTTTTTTGGATATTTGTTTATCTTGCACAACAGACATGGCTGGAGTATTAAAAGAAGAGGTTTATGTGGAGCAGCCACCTGGTTATGAAGTTCTAGATCATGAAGGTAAAGTGTATGGGATGAAGAAGGCTCTTTATGGGCTTAAAAAAGCTCCACAAGCATGGTATAGTAGAATTGACTCATATTTGATGAGAAATAGATTTTGCAAAAGCGATGGTGAGCCCACTCTTTACATCAAGGCATAAAATGGTAATATTTTAATTGTTGTTTTTTATGTTGACGATTTAATCTTTCCTAGGGATAATGATTTCCTCATTGTTGATTTTAAAGAGGCCATGAAAAGAGACTTTGAAATGTCAGACTTAGGTCTCTTAAGATATTTTTTAGGCATAGAATTAAAACAAATGCATGATGACATTTTTATCTCTCAAGAAATATATGCAAATCAGATCTTCGAGAGATTTAGAATGCAGAGTAGCAAGGCTGCCCCAACACCAACTATGGTAGGTCTAAAGCTAAACAAGAATGATTGCAATAGCAATGTGAATCCAACTTTGTTTAAAAGCTTGGTGGGTATGTGCACCCAGTTGTGGACCAAAAAGGGGGGTATAAGTGGACACATGTTTTTCTAAAATCGGGTAAACCTGAACTTGGAACAAGAGTTTGAGGGTCATGCACTCAAAATAAGAAGATGTGTAAAAATAAAAATTGTAGTACTTTGAATCTAGTTTCTAGAACACTAATTTTTTTTAAAACTTGATAAGATTAAGAGGGTCAAACCTCGCGCACACGAAAACATGTTCTTGATTTGTTTTGGAAAAACATAACATAGCCGTTTCCGTGCGCGGTACAAATGGTATAGTTATATTTAGTATGTTTTAAATTCCTTTGGTAGGATGATAGGTAAGAGTGAGATCTAGAAGTTGTGTATTTTTTGTAATTTTCTGATGAGTATTTTTTTTGTGTGATTTTTTGAAGTGGTCGCATCCTGAAATTTTGGTACCTATTCGTGCATTGGGTATAACTTGCATCAAAATAATTGAAAATGAATTTTTTTTTTAAAGTGTATAGAATCAAGTGTAGAACAATAATATGTAATTTATTTTTAATTTGATTAAGTATATCAAAAGTTATTAAAAAAATGGTAGACATGTGTCTATGAGGATAATCAAGAAACTGGTAAAGAAAATTAAAGTTTACTATGCTAATGTTGTCCAAAAATAGAAACATTTATATGGTTAGAAAGCTAACAAGACGTATGAGATTATGGTGAAAATTTTAAATATACCCAGTTGACAAATTGCAAATTTGATGAAGATAAAGTCGAGAATTCATCTTACAAGATGAAAAAATGTCTAAAAGAACAAAAATGGAGGGAAAATGAGCCTCCAAGCCTTTGGGTCATTTTCCAAAGCTCTTCCCAAGCCATAACCCGATCGGGTTTTGAAGAAGTAAAAATTTCTCCATAACCCGAGCGGGTTTTGAAGAAACTAAAATAGGCTTTACTCTGGAAGCCATAACTTCCACATACGGAGTCCGATTGACTCCGTTAAAAATGTGTTGGAAATATATTGATACAATCTTACACATTATTAACCTATGATCATCTTTAGGCATCAACATTTTTTTTTCCATCCATTTGAATCAAGTAAGGTATAAAATAGGCACTGATTATTGCCCATACATGCAACATATAAGAAAATTAGTATGCTCTCTCTCTCTCTTATTATTTCCCATACATGCAATGTATAGGAAAATCTGTATTCTCTCTCTCTCATTATTTTCCATACATACAACATATAGGAAAATCAGTATGCTCTCTCTCTCTCTCTCATTATTTCCCATACATGCAACATATAGGAAAATCAGTATGCTCTCTCTCTCTCTACACATTTCATGTATGGACAATAATGAGTACCTATTTTATACCTTAATTGATTCAAATGGATGGTAGAAAAAAATTTGATTCCTAAAGATGATCATAGGTTAATAATGTGTTAGATCATCTCAAGATATTTCCTACACTTTTTGAACGGAGTCAATCAAACTCTGTATGTGGAAGTTATGGCTTCCAGAGCAAAGCCTATTTTAGTTTCTTCAAAACCCAATCGGGTTATGGAGAATGAAATGCATAAGTTTTACTTCTCTCTCTCTCACTCACTCTATCTCTCTCTCACTCTCTCTCTCTCTCATATTATCTCCCACTCTCAATATGAGAGAGAGAGAGAGAGAGATTTTCCTATATGTTGCATGTATGGACAATAATGAGTTCCTATTTTATACCTTAATTGATTCAAATGGATGGTATAAAAAATGTTGATGCCTAAAGATGATCATAGGTTAATAAAAAGTTAGATAATCTGAAGACCTTTCCTATGCATTTTGAATGGAGTCAATCAGACTTTCTATGTGGAAGTTATGGCTTCCATAGCAAAGCCTATTTTAGTTTCTTCAAAACCCGATCGGGTTATGGAGAATAAAATGCATAAGTTTTACCTCTCTCTCTCTCTCTCTCTCTTGCATACTAATTTTTCTATATTTTGCATGTATGGGCAATAATGAGTGCCTCTCGCATACTAATTTTCCTATATGTTGCATGTATGGGCAATAATGAGTGCCTATTTTATACCTTAGTTGATTCAAATGGATGGAAAAAAATTTGATGCCTAAAGATGATCATAGGTTAATAATGTGTTAGATCATATCAATATATTTCCAATGCTTTTTGAACGGAGTTAATAAGACTCTGTATGTGGAAGTTATGGTTTCTAGAGTAAAGCCTATTTTAGTTTCTTCAAAACCTGCTCGGGTTATGGAGAAAGTTTTACTTCTTCAAAACCCGATCTGGTTTTCCTTTTAGAACCCGATTGGGTTTTGAAGTAATTTTTTCTTTTCAAAACCCGATCAGGTTTTGAAGTAATTTTTATTTTTTAAAACCTGATCGGGTTATATGAAATTTGATTTTTTTTTAAAGATGTGTCCAATTTTTTGGTCCACAACTTGGTGCACACACCTTGGTTGGAAGTTTAATGTATTTGAAAGCAACTAGACCAGACATAATGCATGCACTAAGTTTGATTTCTAGATTTATGGAAACTCCAAAAGACTCCCATTGGCAAGCAGGAAAGAGAATCCTAATGTATGTGAATGGCACCAAGGGATATGGTATTTTGTATACTGCAACAAATGATTCTGGATTGATTGGTTACATAGACATTGATTGGACAGGGAGTTTGGATGATCAGAAGAGCACTTCTGGATATGTCTTTCACATGGGTTCAGGTGTAATCTCATGGGCTTTTAAGAAGAAATCCATAGTTGCTCAATCTACAACAGAGGCTGAATATATAGTAGCAAATGTAACAACATGTCAATCTATTTGGATGAGGGGTATGTGTACCAAGATGGGGGACCAAAAAGGTGCCAAATACCTTTTTGGCCCTCATCTGTGCTTAGGGTACACACCCTATAGGGCACATTCCCTATGGCTTGGAATACCCAAGCCATAGGGCGCATGCCCTATGGTTTGGGCAATTCAAACCATAGGGCACGCGCCCTAATTTCTTTTATAATGAGTTTGGGCAGCCACTTTGTGGCTTATTTTTCTTCTCCAAAGTTGCGGCTTGCTATTTTCTTCTTCATAACAGCGCATATGCGACTCATTTTGAGGTTTTCTCCATCAAAGTGAAGCAAAAATGGCTCCATGATGTCAACAAGGTCGAATCAGAAGAAGGGGTAAGTGATTCTACAACAATGAATGCTATTTGTTTTGAAATTTAGGTTTAATTTTTAGTTTTTCTTCAAATTTGATTGTGAAAGTCTCTTGTCTTAAATTTTATGTTTAATTAGAGTTTTAAAATATATTTTATTTTAATTTCCAGGAAGGAATGATATCCCCATAGAAAATCCTCAACCAAACCCTCCATCTTCTCCTCATGAACAAATGGATGCTGAAAATAATCAAGAAAATGAACCCCAACCACCCTCACCAATTGAGAAACCTCCTCTTGGAACACATGAAAACTTGATAAATCAAATAGAAAATGGGAAAACAAAAATAGAATCTTTAATTAGGAGGTTAAAAGATTCTATTGGTACAAATCCTAGAAGGGCAACACTTTCAAAATCATTAGAATTGATCTTGACCCACGCAGGTTCAGTTAGTGGGCAACTAAATTTATGGCACAACAAAAGAGAAGAACAAAAACAATATTATGCAAATAAATTATCATATGAGGACATAAAAAAAAGAGATCACAAAAGCTGACATTTGCAAACTTTTTAAAAAGCCAGGGGAAATTGAAACTCTTAAACCCACAACAAGGAGGATCCCAATTCATTGGTGCTTGAATGAAGATATAAAAACAAATTTTTTGGATAGATGGTGGATGGTCTTTGATTCCCTTCCCTATAACAATCATGAGGTTCCTATCTATTTCCTAAGGAAACTCTATTGTGAGTTTGTCTTGAAGGAAGTAACAAATTATTTTGACTTTCTAGAGTCTCAGGGTAGAGGTAGAGGATCATCATTTGATAGACCTATGATACGTCGTGACCCTAATGCACCTAGGTTTCCCAGTGGCGAGCCACAGGTGGATCATGTTAGTATTCCTTCCAATGTGAAGGAACATGTGGAGGTGGACACAATAGGCACGATTACTGCTCTGACACAGACTCTCATTCAGTGTACCACTCCTCTAGTCGAGGGTGACCATGGTCAGTCTGCGAGGGGTCATTTTTGTCATTCTTGTGGATCCCTATGCACATTTGGTACTACTAAGAGAGAGGAAGAGGATGATGGACTGATGCTTGATGATTTTCTCAATACAACATTTGGCATTGATATACAGGTAAATATTTGCAAGTTCATTAAATTTATTTAATCATATTTCATTTTTAAATGAATGAATTTAATTAAATTAGTATCTATTATTTATGATGAAAATTCAGGGAGCGAGTGTCGATGACAGTGAGAATGATCACCCAGACCCTTTATACACTACCACGTCAACTCCACAAGTATGTATCGAATAAAACATTTTTTAAAGTATACATTTGATTATTCTATAATTATATGGATGTTTGTCTCATAACTTATTATGCATGTACATTAGTTCACTGCTGGGCCATCAACGTTGACTGTAGACAATGAAGGGCCTCGTTCACATTTTGTTGAGGTATGTTTATTTGCATGTTAATTTGATTTACTTGATTATATTTAATTAATAAATGAATGAATAACTAAATTAGTGGACAAATTATGATCAAAATCTAGAGGCAAAATTGTCATGACAATGATCACATTCCTTCACCTGCCTTTGTGATGACATCATGTAGTCCATAGGTATATATTTAATAATGCATTATAATTAACAAGTCAGTGGTTTGTTCTTATATTAATGGTTGTCTTATAAATTATCATACATGTGCACTAGTTTCATGCTGGAGCTACAACATCGACACTGCACACTGAAGGATGCAGTGGCACATTCACAGAGGTATCATTTATGAATTAGTGGGGTTGTAAAATATTATAGGTATTCTTGATAACTACATAATACTCTTATTGTTTCATTTTCAGTTAATGACAGTGGAGACTCCTCCTTTTGTTCGTGATAGTTTAAGTCGTGGCGTAGCTGCAGCTATAGCTAGTTCTGACGCATTGACCGAGGTATGAAAGAGATAACTTAATTAGAATTGTTATTTTAATAGTTTATATTAAATTTTTAATGATATTCGTGTATGTATTTTAAATATTATTTTGATCATTGTTGTAGGGACTCATTGCTCCAGATTGTCAGTGTGCCCCTTCGGTAGATGTACATAGCGACTATTTGTTACCAGTAAGAAAATACTCTATTTTATGTCATCCTATAATTAAATTTCTATGTATATTAGCTATTGATGTTTATACTTGTTATTTTATTAGCTCGAGTTGCAGAAGAGTCTAGACAGGAGGACTAGTGAGCGCACTCGCAAGAGTACTGCATCTCCATCCACGTGACAATCAAAGGCAGCCTAAGATTTGTTTTCTTCCCCTTCTGGGAAATGACTATATTAAGGATAATCATTGTACGCCAATATGGCATTACTAGACATATTTTTGTATATTGTATAAGTGACATGTTCTATATCCATTTGGCTTTCACGATGCCAATTTAACATTATTGGACATATTTGATCTATGACATTATTGAACATATATATTTATCTTCATGCTCTATGAATATATCATGTGAACTGATGTAACTATTTTATATTTATATGGATGTCTTATGCTTTGTAAATTGCTTATCTTATATTTATGTTTGCACTTGTATCTATGTATATTGTTACTGAATAATTCATACTTAATGAGAATATGCATGTTTCATTTCATAAACCTAGACTCGTTATTTTTATTCCAACACCTTAATGAAATGATAATAGTTCATATAAGATAAAAAATATATCAATCCTACCCAATTTTAGTCCTATTGGAGCATTTTGACCACCTGGACCTATTTAGGGCACTACAAGAACGTCGAGAGATGCACCAGTACATTGTGGTCCCCAATGTTTGAATGAGTTGTGAAGCATAAAAAGGTTATTCTTGGCATTTACACATCAAATTGAATGTGTTAGCAGAGACAGTTCGATATCAAGACGAACAGTTTTCAAAATATGTAATGTTTCAGCATTCAACTGTGCAGCATTGCACGTTTTTACATCAACCGAGATTGGGTGGGAAAATGAAAAAAAAAGTGAATCTCCAAAATCTGGGATAGGTTATTATAGGCCTCCATGACATGGTCCTGTAGCACTTGACGGCTTGTTGATACCCCTTGGGAGCTCTGAGAAATAGACTACTGAATATCAGCAATTTTGGTGCCTGATGCACCTTGAGGGACACTTGGGTCCATAGCAGTCGGTAATGTTCAAGCCTCTTCGCCTCCATGGCAGGTTCATTCCTAGTACTCATCGACACTCTGGAGTTGTTGGCGGAGACGGTTTGAAGCCACGACAAGCGGGTTTCAAGATATGTAATGTGTCAGCATTCAACTGCGCAATATTGCACGTTTTTGCATCAACTGAGATTGGGTGGGAAAATGAAAATAGAAGTGAATTTCCAAAATATGAGATAGGTTATTGTAGGCCTCCATGACATGGTCCTGTAACACTTGATAGCTTGTCAATGCCCCTCGGGAGATCCGAGAAACAAACTACTGAATATCAGTAATTTTGTTGCCTGGTGCACCTTGAGGGACACTTGGGTCCATAGCAGTCAGAAAAATTAAAGCCTCTTCACCTCTATGGTAGGGTCATTTATAGCATTCACTCGACATTCTAGAGCTGTTGGCAGAGATGGTTCAAAGCAACGACGAGCAGTTTTCAAGACATGTAATGTGTCATTAATCAACTACGCAACATTGAACATTTTTGCATCAACCGAGATTGGGTTGGCAAATGAAAATGGAAGTGAATCTCCAAAATATGAGATAGGTTATTGTAGGCCTCTATGACACATTCCTATAGCACTTGATGGCTTGTCGATACCCCTTGGGAGCTCTGAGAAATAGACTACTGAATATCGGCAATTTTGTTGCCTGGTGCACCTTGAGGGACACTTGGGTCCATACCAGTCGGCAATGTTTGAGCCTCTTCACCTCCATGGTAGGGTCATTCCTAGCATTCACCTGGCATTCCAAAGCTATTGGAAGAGATAGTTTGAAGCCACAACGAGCAGTTTTCAAGATATGCAATGTGTCAGCATTCAACTGTGCAACATTGCATGTTTTGGCATCAACCGAGATTGGGTGGGAAAATGAAAATGGATATGAATCTCCAAAATCTGAGATAGGTTATTTTAGGACTCCATGACATGGTCTTTTAGCACTTGATGACTTGTGAATACCCCTCAGGAGCTCTGAGAAATGGACTATTGAATATCGGTAATTTTGTTGCCTGGTGCACCTTGAGGGACACTTGGGTCCATAGCAGTCAGAAATGTTTGAGCCTCTTCACCTTCATGGCAGGGTCATTCCTAGCATTCACCTGGCATTCTAGAGCTATTGATGGAGACGGTTCAAAGCCATGATGAGCGGTTTTCAAGATATGCAATGTGTCAATATTCAACTGCACAACATTACATGTTTTTGCATCAACTGAGATTGGGTGGGAAAATGAAAATGGATGTGAATCTCCAAAATCTAAGATAGGTTATTGTAGGCCTCCATGACATAGTCCTATAGCACTTGAAATCTTGTTGATACCCCTCAGGAGCTTTGAGAAATGGACTACTAAATATTGGCAATTTTGTTGCCTGGTGCACCTTGAGGGACACTTGGGTCCATAGCAGTCGGAAACGTTCAAGCCTCTTCACCTTCATGGAAGGGTCATTCCTAGAATTCACCCAAAATTTTAGAGCTATTGGTAGAGATGGTTTGAATCCAAGACGAGCGGTTTTCAAGATATGCAATGTGTCAGCATTCAACTTTGCAACATTGCACATATTTGCATCAATCGAGATTGGGTGGCAAAATGAAAATGGAAGCGAATCTCCAAAATCTGAGATAGGTTATTGTAGGCCTTTATGACATGGTGCTATAGCACTTGATGACTTTTCAATACCCATCGGAAGCTCCAAGAAATGGACTACTAAATATCGGCAATTTTGTTGCCTAGTGCACCTTGAGGGACACTTGGGT
>MU214059.1:23324-52080 GCA_018584345.1 Thuja plicata | reverse complement strand
GGCTCTTACATATTCATTTATGAGTCTCCAAATTCATAAATGAACCTTGTCCCCCCTCTCTCTCTCCCATTCTTCTATAAATAGAAGCCTGTTTTGAGAGCAAATAAGCCTTCACCTTAGATCAGAATTACATTGTTATGCTGTTAGATTCAGCCTAGATTTATATTTCATCCATTATATCATGCTATTTCTTTGTTTTCATTCCATGTTTTAAAGCTAGATTGTATGCTTTTCATATTTTTAGCTTGTTTTTAATCAAATCCTTCATGCTAGGATAGTATTGGTCACTGATTTAGAGCATATTCTGAGGGATGATATGCAACTAATTACACTCTTTCTAGTTAGAAGGCAATAGGCCGAAATTAGTGGTTTTACATGTTTTGACTAACCATTTGAGCTAATGCAATGACCTATTGAGTGTTTGTTTCATTTTCAACAGGAACCCATTTACACACACACAAGGTCATCAAGCAAGTGTTGTGCCAAATATTCTTCATACCCAAATATTTTTTTCTTTTGGGGTGTTAGATGTTTGAGACCATAGCTATTGTTCTCATTGATGTTTTCTTCTTTACATTAACCCCCATAACTTGGTAGATTATTGGGTAGGTGTCTTGGTAGTAGTACCCTTCAAGTTTGTTCACATTGAATGGCTCTAGCTCCTTCTTTGGTATTGGCTCTAGTTGGTGAGATGCTCGATCTTGTGGTTCAAGAAGATCTTGTTCTTTGTTTATCTCTTACTATCTTAGAAGTACTCCAGATCACATTTGATCTTTCCTACTATCATCACCATCTTCCAAGCACACATTATCAAGCTACAAATTCCAGATTCATTGTATCCAATGTCATATAGCTTCAACAATGTCGACCTTGTTCAACACACATAATCCACAATATCTATACGAACCAACAAAATGAATATGAACTGGTAGACTACAAGTGGTTCCATTTCTAAATTTCTTGTAAGTAAAAATCTATTTCTTCAACCTCTGTAGAATGACTGTAATAATTATTCATTAACTAGTTTACTAATTAGTCATTTTATTGGCTGATATATTTGACATTTCAAGTCAATATACAATCTTACATCAAAATTCTAGCTTGGTTTATTCTAATCCTTATATTGTCTTGTTTTGTTGCACTACCATTCATATATCATTTTTGCACATGACATTAAATTTTTATGGTGTTTTGTTGTTTGGGCTGCCACTCTTTCTAGGATTATTGGTATCATGTTGAATTAATTATGTGAATCCCTCTCTATTGTTTGTATGCCCACACATATTAGGTCTATTGCTAGAAAATTTGGTCTCAAACCTAAAACGCTTTTTCAAACCTTTCTAACTACTTTCCAATCCCAAGAAATGATAAATTGATCTATCCTAGACATGTTGCACTGAGAAGGTTTATATAAGATGGTAAGGGATGCTTTGTAGTGATGAATAGATTAATTTTATCAACACATACAACACATTCAAACCCTTTCAAATTTGTTGTCTTCATCAACTCAAGAGCTATTTGGAGGATAAACATGTCATAAAATGTACAAGTAAATATGGATATTATTGTATTTGAAGGCAAGATAGATGCTAATACTCTAGATCATTTGCTTAATATATTGTTTTCCTAGCATGTTATTAATCCATTTTCTGATTCAGAAATATGACATGTGCCTTCCTAAGAAATTTCAAATTTCTTGTCTGTGCAAAATGGTGGGATCACTCCTATATTTCCCATAAAGACGATCTTACCCTTCTAGATAATTGAATTTTTTTTGATCCTTCAAAGAGACCTATTACCCCATTAAAAAGAACCATTACCAATATATGAGGCAAACAGATAATAGGCTGTGAACCTAGTGCCATGGTAGAAAATGCCAATATAGCCTCTTATCTAGTTCAAATCTAAAAGAAATAAAATGGTTATATGATTCTTAGATGTTAGAGTAATATTTCATTGATGACAACAGAAGTGAGAAGAAATCAACCTCACTGAAAGAAATTTGAAGACTGAACTTGCCACAATGCCTCACCCACAACCATACATCATTGGATGGTTCAACTTAGGCTCAAAGAAGTGTGTCATTTATCAGTTCACTTGGTGTACAAAATCAATCCTTTAAAAAATGTTGCCCATTATGCACTATTATAGGTATGTGACATTTCACTTAGGAAACCATATCTTTTCCAAAATCATGAAATATATGAAGCAAATCTTCACCATGTTTCCATAGATGTTGGTAAAAATAGATGTTGGTCAATCTTTCTGCTTGATAGTGGATATCCCCTCACTCGAATCGTTGTGTTTGTCCACATTTTAGGTCATTGATGGATCCTATTGAGAATATTGACATTTTAGGACACGTAGCTATGGAGACCACATACACTCATCTTCTCACAACTCTTCTTTCTTTTCTTGTCGTAGCTAGAGTAGTGTTCACCCGAGAAGGCAGTGCATAAATGGGTAAATGAATAAGAAAAGGAAATTCTTTTTATAGAATGGTTATTCATTCCAATGATGTGGATTTTCATGATCAGATTCACATGAGTAGGGGAGCCTTCTTTCGTCTAGCTAGTATCCTAAGGCTGAAAGGAAGCTTGACAAGTACAATACACTTGATGTTAGAAGAACAACTTGTGATGTTCCTCCACACCCTTGGCCACAATCTGAGGAATCCCAAGATTGCCCACAAATTTGGGCACTCAGGAGAGACAGTCAGCTGATACTTCCACAAGGTGTTGAGGGCTATCTTAGCACTCCACAAGGATTACTTTATACCACCTGGTCCAAACACTCCTCTTGAAATTCGTGGGAAGGACCATTTCGATCCTTTCTTCAAGGTAATTCTTATGTTGTTACAAATTTCTTGTATGGATTTGTATCCTTATCATATTATTGGTTGACCATACAATTGATGATTGTATCATATCGTATAGGATTGTGTTGGAGCTATCGATGGAACCCATATACCAGTCATCATTGATGTCGACATGCAAGGTAAATATCATGATAGAAGAGGAAAGTTGTCACAAAATGTTATGGGTATGTGTTCCTTCGATTATAAGTTTCAGTATTGCCTTGCTAGTTGGGAAGGGTCTATTGCAGATAGTCATGTTCTAGCTTCAGCTCTGTCAAGAGCAAATCCACTTGTTGTTCCCCCTGGTAAGCCAAATCATAGTTTAATATACTCAAGGGTACAATCAATGTTTCAAGTTTAACAATCTACTTTATTTATGTAGGAAAATATTTTCTAGTTGATGTTGGATATCCCAATGCACCTAGATTTCTCACTCCTTATTGATGTACACACTACCACCTGAAGGATTTTTCAAGAAAAAATCCAATAAACTCTTGACAAGAGTTGTTCAACCACCGACACTCCTCTCTTAGAAATGCAATAGAGAGTACATTTAGTATTCTCAAGCAGCATTTTCCAATCCTGAGGCATGCCACATCTTATTCTATCATGACACAAGCCCATATTGTATTATCATGTTGCATACTACACAACTGTATTACAGTAGAGGATGAAATTCCATCATAAATTCGTACCGAAGAGGAAGATGATCGTTATGGGATAGATGTACCAATGCTTGAGACATATGGGTTGTCTCAGTATGATAGAGATCATTGGGCACATTTTCAAGATGATATAGCAAGTAGAATGTGGGAAGACTACAGATCCCGAGAATAGTTGTATTTTTATGGGTCAATGTGTTTTATTTGAGTAAACTGGTGTATGCAGATACTTTGATACATGATGGTTTCCTTTTTCTTTTGTTCGTATCTGGAAGTATTGGACATGTATATAATAGTTGTACTTTTATGGGTCAATGTGTTTTATTTGAGTAAACTAATGTATGCAAATACTTTGATAGACATGATGGTTTCCTTTTTCTTTTGTTCGTATCTGGAAGTATTGGACATGTTGGTTTTTTATTTGCTAGATTATACTGATGTATGCAGATACAATGACATGTCCATAAATATGTTCCATGTGATATGTTTATACCATTAACAACAATATGTTTATACCATTAATAACAATATATTTATACCATTAACAAGCTTTTGTACATGGTGAACATCTGATCTAGACCATGGAATACACAAAACTAATGATGAGCATGGAAGAAACCGGTAACATGAGCCATATATCTTCTTCCTCAAAGAAGGTAATGTGGACAAAAGAGATGGAATGCAAGTTTCTAGACTTGCTCCTGGAGAAAGTACAACTTGGAAGAAAAGGTGACGAGGTATTCAAAAAAGAAGCGTGGACCACCATTGAGAGGAGCTTCAATGCGGATATGCACCTCAATCTAACAAAGGATAATTTCAAAAATAAGCTGAAAACATGGAAGTTTGCATATAAAGTGATGAAAGAGTTGAGAAATACAAGTGGTTTCGCTTGGAATGAGGCAACTCAATGCATGGATGTTGAAGATAGTGTGTGGGATGAGCTTATGAAGGTAGGTTGGTCTTTCTATTGTTTTGTTTGAAATAATATTGCTTTCTTATAAAGTTAATAATGAAAGGCAAAGAACCTAATCCATTTATTTATTCCAACATGCAAAGAAGAGAATTCAAAAATGTGAAAGTGTATAAGAGGCAACCCTTCCAATACTTCAATGAATTGGGTGTAATTGTGGGAAATGACATTACTGAAGGTAATGCAACTATGATATCCCAAGAGACTGAAGAAGGGAACCCTATGGAAGAGGCATTTGATGTGCATGATGAAGAGGATATTGCTTTCGGTATACCTCTTGACAGTGTTGCTGATTTGGACGAAGACCTTAATCATTCCAATCAATCCACTACAAGTGGTAGAGGAACTCCTACATCATCATCATCAAGGCTGGGAAAGAGAAGGAAGGCAAGTATGGCTGGTTCCTTGGATGTCATTTGTGAAACAATAAAGAAAATAAAAGATGGCCTTGAAAATGTTCACCTTCACAAAATGGATAAATCTGACGACGATAATGTTTTGAGTAGCTCGTATACCGCTCTCAAATCCATCCCTAAATTGAGTCGAGGTATTTTTGTGAAGGTATACGACACCTTCGTGGTTCAACATGAAAGATCCAAAGGGTTCTTGTTGATGAATGACGAGGAGATAGTGGAGTGGATTACAATAACATTTGGTGCATTGTAGTTATTTTCTATCACTTTGAAGACTTCAAATTTGATCATAGTTCACATAAGATGGTATAACTGTGTTTTGGTTGATGATTTTTACGCTGATACTTAGTGTTTTTGTTACTGAAATCTATAATAAATTAAATGGATTATTCAACACTTAGATTACATGAGTTAAATGGATTATTAAACACTTAGATTACATGAATTAAATGGATTATTCAACACTTAGATTACATTAAATAGATTATTCATCACTTAGATTACATTGACATTGGTCAAATAGTTTACATGCCTTGCGGGGGATTCCATTTCATGTGCATTGGGCATTATGTTTGAACAATTCATCTACCTTGTGTTGATTATGTAATTATGTAGTTCATCTTTAAGAAGTTGTTGCCAATCGAGCCAGGCTCCTAGCCTGATATTGCTATGAGTCTTACTTAGCATGCATAGATTGTCATTTATTTGAATTATGATCACAGTTGCTTATTTTTCTTTGCCTTTTGGAAATGAAAACCCCATGTATTCTGTATTTGAGGGTATGTTTCTATATATTATGGCCTGGTTTATTCTAAAATTTACCTTGCTCAACAATAGGAAAGTCATATTTGTTTGAACTTTGAACATTACATGCTGAGTTGTGTGCTTTTGATATGTTTTGAAATTATAATGGACTTTCAACCTTGAAATTTAATACTTGTTAGCTTTTTTATTTTGATTAAATGTAAGTATTATTTAAAAATGTTTTGAGGCTATAAGTGACTGGTCAAGGATAGACCCTATAGAGATAAATCTATAAGAAAACTTAAGCCATGTACTTGAGCTGAATCTTCTCTTTTATAATGTGATTGTGCTATACTTAATTCTAAATCCCTCAGTATTAACTATTAAGGATTTAAGCCATAGATTATGTGTTAAGTTATTACTTATTACTATTAGGATAAGGATGACTTTATATTTTGTTTCTTTGTCATTGTACTGTTGAGGCTTAATGAAAGTCCTTGTTGAGCTATGTGATTGTTATGTAAGTTGTTTAGGTATTATGAGGGTAGTGGATAGATTTCACTGTTGAGTTAAATAAAATGTTTTGCTTGACCATGTCATAACATGTTAAGGTATGATATTTAGTGAGCATTTAAGGGCCTTGATTTGGAATCCAAGGTATTTCAGAATTCTTCAAAAGTGAAAGTGAAGTCTGGAATTTCCTAGTGATTTTTGAGGATTACAACAAATCAATAGTTTTTTAAGGCCAGTAGTAAATTGTGTGTTATCCTGTGTTCGGAACTTGAGGGCTTGGGTGATTTAGTCAATTTTTGGCTCATGGATGGGGTCAGGTGATAAATCATGTTTCATGTAGGTCACTATTCTCCAAAATTTTAAGTGCAATCCTCTGATATTGTTCATTGATTAAAAGCTTCTCTATGAAAAAGGAATTGTAATGTGATGATTATAGATTCAAAATTTTTAGTTAACTTAAAACTCAATGTGTAAGGATTATTTCTTTTTTTTTTAAAGTAAAAGACATGAGTTGGCCAAAGGTCTGTAATTTTGTAGCTATTTGTCATCAAATGGATTTTTGCATTTACTAAGTTAAACAAGCATACAAGGAAAAGGTTAAATGAAAGTTTATTCTGAATTTTACTTAATATTGTTGTGGATAAGACTAGTGGTTATAATATTTTGTAGTTATAAAATATGAACAGGCAATTTGTGCATATTACTAAGATAGTTTGGATCATTTGGTTGACTCGGAAGATGACTGAGACAATCCATCTTCTGTGTTTGGTTGCCAATTTCAAAATTAGAATTGGAACTGATAATTTGGCCACAACGACAACGCAATAGATGATGACACTGGAATCACGACTCTCATTTTGATAAAGCATGTTCACAATAAGTGCTTTACGACTTCTAATTTTGATAAAATTTCCTGCGGTCACACAGAATAACCTCCCTTCAACGCATTATATCGAATGTTTCCAAATGTGCTTTTGTTTATGAGACCATATCTCTAAAATGTATTTTGTCAAATGGATCACATGTTTTTCTTGTGTGTCTATACATTTGTCGTGGCATTATGTAGAAGGTTTCTTATGTCTCTTCAACAAATAGATTTGACTACATATCGTATGATCATGGTATGCTATGAAATGACCATCTTAGTGAGGCAGTTTGTTGGTCAAATCTAGTATATAGACTCTGGTCTCGCATTTTATGAGCATCTCCACAACCCATTGTTTATATATCTATCTTGTATGTTGATTTGTCATACCATTCACTATCGATACCATGCTTTGTCCATATATTGTGCGGCCATCAAAGAACTCTTATTCTTTTTTGTAATCAAAATCTATTGTGATTTTAATGATAGCACTATCATTTCAGCGTGACAAAGAAAATGCTCTACGCAGATATCAAACCCTCAATATCCCTTGTGTATACAGGTATTCTATCAAATAATGGTAATGTTGTGTGTGTGCTCCCAGATTTGAATGTATGCGTATGGATATTTTGTCAAGCAGTTTACATGCACCGGATTTCGAAACCCAGAAGATGATTTCAAATTCTACCTATTGGGTGGGAAGATAGCATCGTCGATTTTGGTGCCTAAACCAGATTTTGATCTCCAAAACCCGAATTGCAGTTTAGCATCCCAAATGACATATTTGGTAAAAAATTGGAAGTTTTGTACCCAATTTTTCTCGAATTCCACTAACCAAATGGGGCTTTAGCTATCCATCTTAATTACTATAGTACTTATATTCTCACCAATACTAAGAATGTGAGGAGCTAATCTATAGTGTATCAGTTCGATTGTATCCATAATCCAACTAAGGAAATCAAATCTATGTGGTAGGATAAAGCATCTACATGGCAGAAATGTTCAAGCAATGCATGAGAAACAAAATCTATTTTTAGGAGCATTTTAGTGGTTACATGCTTGTTGAGTATAAGGAGTAGGGGATGACCTAAAATAATGTATTTCTTGTATAATTTCACACTTCCTTCTAATTTTACAATATCATTTTTGTGGGGATTATTTAGGTATCTTGTGAGTATGAATTGAGATTCCATTTTGGGGGGGTTCACCGTGTCTGAATTTCAGTTCCATCCTTTAGATGTCAAGATAACTTTAGAAAAATATTTGTCTTGAAAACAAGGGATAACGAATAATACCTTAAGTAGGATCTATTGTCCTATCTCCTTCAACTTGTTCATGAGCCAAATGACTATGAACAAAAAATTGCATAATTTAACTTGAAAATGACAAGGTTTATGAACTGTGTGTGTGAAAGTGTGAGTTATAAAAATCAATTGAAATGCTAACAATTGTAAACTAAACTAATTCAAACAAACACTCAAGATTGGATTTTAAAAGAGGACTAAATATAAAGCAATAGTTACAAACTCCCAAGCATCCTTTGATGAGGATTTATCTTGTGTTTTGGTGGTTTGGTACGTGTTCTCACAAACTGGTCTTCAAGGG
Source organism: Thuja plicata (assembly GCA_018584345.1). Taxonomy (NCBI): domain Eukaryota; kingdom Viridiplantae; phylum Streptophyta; class Pinopsida; order Cupressales; family Cupressaceae; genus Thuja; species Thuja plicata. The sequence continues at coordinate 43,451 of MU214059.1, read as the reverse complement.
TTCCCAATATGCTATACTAATGCAATTGATGATGATAATAGATGCAAATGATCATGATTTGATAATGAAATGAAATAAATTAAGCTAATATGGATGCTCAGGTGTATGAAATTAATGCTAAAATGATTAAAATAGATGATAGCTCTAAAACCAAATTGGCCTTATAAGTTTACTATGCATGAAAGTGGATCAAAGTTCTAAAACCAAATTGGAATTATAACTTTGCTTGAAATGGAAGTGGATGATTTGTGAAGGAAATGGGAGGTTTTAAATGGGATTTGGATGCAAGGTGAGGGGTCTCCAGAATGCAACGCTTGTCATCAAATATGACACCTGGAATAAAGGCTAGGTATCAATTTTGGAGGAATGCCACCCAAAATTGAAGTAATTTTTTCATTTTATTAAAATAGGAACGTGCACATATTTGGAGAGGTTAGGATAAGATTGGTTAAGGGGAGGTTTGGAAGGATAAGGTTCGTTTGAACCTTGGGTTAGTTAGAGGGTGGGTTAGTGGGTTGGGGTTAGATGAAGGTTAAGGGGACAAGGTTGGTTGGGATCAAGGTTTAGTTAGCGGGTTAGGTTAGAGGAAAGGTTAGGGGCATGGTTAAAGTTAGGAGACATGTGACTGAAGTGAATTAATCAATTGAATTAATTCATTTTTGGAGCAAAGAGGAAAATGACCAAATGAATTAAATAAGATAAATTATTTTAATTTGTTTTATTTAATGGAGGAAAGGGGTTAATTAATTAATTAATTAATAGGGTTATAGCTTAACTAATTAAATTAATTTAGTTAAGGGGTGACATTAATTAATTAAATAATACAAAATTATTTAACTAATAAATACAATTAGACTAACTAAATTTAATTAATGTAATTAATCAAAATTAGGTATCTACACATTAACTAATGTATCTTATAGTTTATGGGGATTTTCTACTTCACATAGAGCATACTGAATGTCCTCTCATTTCTTGGAAAATCATGAAATAGTTGTAAAGAGACCTCAAATCCTCATCTGATAGTGATATTTTCTTGGATGATATTGAGGTTTCTATTGCCACATCTTATGGACACATCCTCATGATGGTGTGATCATTTTATTTGGTTGACATGCATTGCTTCTCCATCTACTTTTGTATTTACAAATTTTAGTGTCACTTCTTCAAAAGATTTCAGTGGTTCAATACAACAAGATATTCATTGTCTTATAGATACAACTAATTGGGATGATTACTTGATGATTGTTATAAATTTCTTTTGTGAGTCCTATCTTGTAGACTTGAAGGACACAATTGAAAATATTCATATTCTCTTTGAAAATAACTCGAATAAAGTTTTGTCGTAGTTTGGTATTGGTGTGGAGACATTTGAGAAGTATTTGGAGGGATTGTTGGTGAGATTTCTTCCCTCATATTCCTTTCACAAATGGGAAGACAACTTACATAATTGTGTGGTTCTATTTCTTCCCAAGGGGATGAATGTTGTTTGACAGGCTTAGATCATCTTCAATATTCATTGTTTAGTTTCTACCATCACTATAAGAGATTCTACATCAAGGGAGATACATGATCTCTCTTCTTCTCTCTTTTGGATAGTGCATTTGCCTCATATGTGCTTTTATCCTTCTCATAATTTAGAGAGCATATTTATTTTTCCTCCTTTATGGGAGGCCCTTTTCTTATACATTCTTCTTCTCTTCTTTATTGGTTTCATTTTACTTGGGTAACTTATCAAGCCTTTTTTTTGAAACTTAATCTCTTATCACTGCCTAAGATGTTCTTCATGGGGGTTTTGGTGTAAAAATCTTATTTCACCTTGTTTTATGAGTGTTGTTTTAACCTATATAGGTTAATCTTGCTTAGGTAGTGAGCTATTTAGAGAGGTAGTTATGTTTCAAATCCTATATACATTCACCACTTGATTAATACAATATCTTAATACAACTTACAATCTCAAGTATTTGGTTGGTTCATAATACTAGATTTTATTACAATTTTATTTGCTTAATTTTCCTTTCAAGCCTAGTTTAAAAATATTATTTTAATATTTTGATGGTACATATAAATGTCAATATCTAGTTAAACTTTGTTGCATTTAATTTTAAAATAAAATAAAACATTAAAAATGCATATTTGTTAAACGCTACATCTATGCACAAGGATAAAGAAACAAGGAAAGAAAAACAAAATAAAATGAATAAATAAAAAGATGGAAAACAGAAAAAGAAGAAGAACAAAATAAAGGGACAAAGGAAGAAAGAATACGATATAACAAGACTCAAGAGAAGGGGGGACGAGAAAACAAAGGGAGGGGGGAGGGGTGGGTGGAGGAAGGGAACCAAAGGATGAAAGAAAGCAGGATGAGAAAGGAAGAGGAGGGTAAGATGGAAAGGGGGCCGAAGATTTAAATTGGAAGGGTGGTTATTGATTTCAATGGCCTCCAAGAGCTTCCTTTTGAAGCAATTGTCTTATTTAGAAAGTATTTTAGTATGCTTTAAGAAAATATGGTGCTTAGATGAAGAGTGGTCGATTAGGGCTGACTTGAGAACATGTTCATGCCTAATGTCTACACAATGTTCTTTAAATTTGGTTTTGAAAGAGCGACCAATTTTGCCTATGTATGGGATGTCATAAGAGAAAATGACTTGGTAGACACTAGAATCAAGGAAGTTGTCTTTGGGATCTTTAAGAGAGGGGATGTGGTTCTTCATGGTATAAAAGGGTTTAAAGGCACAATGAATCCCCTTTTTAAGGATTATTTTGGAGATTTTGCGAGAGATGCCTTCAATGTAAGGAAGGGTGGTAGAGGGAAGGCTTAAGGGAGGGGAATACTTGGGTTTGGAGAAGAAACAAGATTTGGTAAGCTTAAAGGTTATAGATTTATGCTTATTATTTTAATCAATCAAGAGGAATACGTGGCAAAGATGAGCTAACTCTTGGTTTAAGTTGTCTTCATCACAAATATGAAAGGCTCTAGTGGTTAAGGTTTTGAGGATGCTAGCCTTTTGTGCTGGGTGATGATGCGATGAGGAGTGAAGGTAAAGATCGGTGTGGGTGGATTTACAAAAAAATAGAGTAGGCTAAAGTTTTGTTGGGTTTCCTAGTGAGAAAGATATCAAGGAATGGGAGACAGTTCTCAGACTCAATTTCTATGGTGAAGGAGATATAAGGGTTTAAAATATTCAGGCGGGCATGGAAATTTTCAAGCTTTTCTAATCCATGTGGCCAACACACATTTGTGTCATCTATTTGTTAAGAAATTTGGAACTTTGTACAAAAGTGTCTAAATATCTCTCTATATTTCAACTTGGCATTGGAATTTTTCTTTAAATTTGTGAGGGTATTTGATTTTTGTTGTGAAATTATCAATTTTTAGCACTTTTTATATATTTAGGTTTGCATGGGGTTTGTAACTATTTGGTTTTATTTGTGGGATTTTAGTACGTTTTAGTTCACTTGGCATTTGAATTTGTAGGAAAGGCTCTAACAAAGCCTAATAATTAAGTTTGTAAGCTTCAATATATTACACATTATGGGGCATTCTAAAGTATTTTCTCTCCCAACTAATTGTAACACACATACAAACTCTAAGGAAAAAGTATTTGGGATGAAGATGAACTAGTTTTGGGGGATTATGAGGATGAATCCTTGATGATCAAGAAACCTTCTAAAAATAAGCCTCGTTAGGAGTGGTCTAATAATTATTTCACTCGAGATGAGGAGAATTTCTTAGCGAAGAAGAGGAGAAACCCCCCATGCACTAGCAAAGGTGGATATAAGGAGAAATTTGAGGTTGAGGGAAAAGGAAAAGGTTTTCTTAAGGAAGAGGAGATGGGAGATGTCATGGTTGATGAAGATGTATGGAAGGATGCTAAAGCAGATAAATATATGTTGAAAGCTAACTCACCTTTGTAACAAATTTAAGGGGACAATGTGTTGTTTCAAGAACAAGCCTGGGAGGATCATTGTAATTATGAGAAGGATGTTGTTTTAGGGTAGAACGGGGATCAAATTGAGTTTATTATTTCTTTGGCTAAGGATGGTATATTAGACTAGGTGGAGCTCTCTAATTGGTTCCTTTCTAAAATTAATGATATTCATGAAAAAATGTAGGACTTTCAAAGTAGATTAAAAAAGGTTGAAGTAGGGGCTAGTCTAGAGAGGAGTAAGGTGGATAGCTCTAAAATGTTATCCATCCTAGAGAAGGTGGCCGCAGACATTAAGGTTCTTATAAATGACTATAAAGCCAAGATTAATAAATTAGAGGATATCTTTCTCTGTATACACCAAAAGTTGGATGCAATGGTCAAAGTGAGTCAGTATTCTATGTTGAATAGTGTTGAAGGGCTCAAGCTTCTAAAATGATAAATTAAGGAACCTTAAGGTGTGTGCTCATTAAAAAAGAGGTTTTACCAATGGAGGAGATAATGTTAATGTGGGAAAGGGTATGAGGGATATAATGTAAATACTCTAGAAGTTATTTAGGGAGTTAGTAATGTCACTATTCAGAAGCAAGGTCCTTCCACATGGACTTGTAGCCAAACTAATCGAGAGATGATCACAAGTTAAGATTATCAAGGTGGTGGTTGATAGCCATAACCATTTAATTCACATTGACTATAAGGAAACTCTTATTTTTAAGGAGCTCAAGTAATATCCTTTTCTCCATTCTATTTCATGCATATTTATTCTAGTTTTGTTGCTAGTTTGTTCTCCATGCGAGCTTAAGGCATGATAGAAGATACATGGGAGAGTATTCTTTGTGATTCTTGGGTTGCTGGATTCCTGATGATGTCAGTTGAGGTGTGTGGACTAGCGAAGACCTATTTGAGGCCAACTACAAAGGTGTAACATGCTTAATAATTATGGATCTTGGAGTGTAACTGATGATTTATATTTTATAAACACTTGTGCAAGGTACCATGTGTATCTTAGCAAGGGTCTATGTAATTATTTATGCATTGGGAAAGTCTTAACAAGCCGACCTAATTGTTTATTATAACTTGTATAATGGAAATAAATGTCTTGATGTGTAAAGACATGGATTGGATGTATTGGATGTTGCGAGCATGTGGATGTGAGTTCCCCTGAATGTAGAGCACTAATTATATTTGTACTGCACTTCATTGGAACTGTATAGGCAAAGCAAGTTGCTATTAGGAAGTTCACTATTATAAGTATACTTCTATACTTCTCTTCAGACAATGAGTCTAGAAGGTGGTCTTAACCTTCCAAAGGTGGATTTAACCTTCACTTTGGGCAATGTGCTCATCATTTCATTCAACTCCTAACAGGGTTGAGAAGACTCTTAAGAGATTTTATCCTTTAATATGGACTTGTACTACATGTATTAATCATCTCCTAACAGGGCTATATCTTTTAACATGGATACAATATTTCTAGTGCAATATTTGTGGGTGCTAATTCCCATAGGGGTTTTTCCCTTAACAGGGTTTCCTCAACAACAAAATACTTGTGTTATGGTGTTGTTCTTGAAGTGTTTAGATTTGCATTAAGTAATTGATCTAAAGTTTAAAGTTTAAATATTTGGAATACAACTGATTCACCCCCCCCCTCTGAGTTGTATTATACCTAAAAGTTGGTATCAAAGCTTGTGATCCTCTGAGAGAAAGCTTAACCACTTGAGGAGATTTTGAGATGATGTACTATAAGAAGGACAGTCCAAAACTTGATGCTTAAAATTTTGACAGGTGGAAGAACAAGATGAGAACTCATTTGTTCTATTTGGGAATTGACTACTGCATGATTAAAAAAATGGATGAAGCTATCAAGGTAGAAGATGAATTAGGGAATGTTAGTAAGGAAGAAAAGAAATTATTTTCTTGCAATATGGTTGTAAGGTAAGCATTTCTATGTGTGCTCTTTAAGGCAGAGTTTACAGAGGTTAAAGATCTTGATTCAGCTCACAAGATCTGGACAAGGTTAGAGGCCCTATATGAAGGATATCAATACACTAAGAAAGCAACACTCTATAATTGGAAGGCTAAAATGGAGACTCTAAGGATGCGAGATGATAAGAATGTTAGAGCATATGTTCAGAGGGTTACACAGGTTGTTATTGGAATCAGGAACTCAAGAGGCACATATACTGAAGATGAAGTCATCACAAATATTCTTAGATATTTGAAACTTGTTTAAAAGACTAAAGTGAAAGTGATAGAGGAGATCATACCACTAATAAATAATTTCAATAGAGAAGTCCTGATTGCTAAGCATACCACCTTTGAGACTGCAGAGTTATAGGATGCTTTAGCCAAAGTAGAGTCTGCATTCAAAGCTATTGTTCTTAATGAAAAAATACCTTACCAAGTCTTTCAAGCTCTAGTAGAAGAAATAGACATGAATAGCTTGGAGAATATGCTGATGAATGGGAACATATTCAAGAAGAAGAAAGGAAAGTGGATGAACTTGTGGCTCTAATTGCAAAAAGGGAAAGGAAAGGTAAGGGTAAGTTTGAAGGGAAATTACCTCTGAAATGTTTTTCTTGCAATAAGCTTGGTCATTTTAAATATATATGTCCTACAAGGATTTCTAAGCCAAAGCCTAAGTTTACAAGTCTAATTACTCCAAGGATGAGGAATGTTGTTATGCTTCTGAAGGTGTGTCTAATGATGATTACGTGAATGATGGGAATGAAATTGGATTTATTTCTATTAAAGATGATGAACTTATTCATGAAGAAAAACCCCTGGTCTTACATGTTGAAAAGAAATCAGAATGGATCATTGATAGTGGTTGTTCACATCATATGACTGGTGATAAAGATAAATTTGTTCAACTAAATATATATGATGGTGGTGTAGTCAGATTTGGTGATAACACTCCTAAGTTGATCATTAGAGTTGGTTCAATCTCTCTTGATGGTAAAACTAACATGATGATGTCTTACTTGTTGATGGACTTAAGCATTAATTGTTGAGTGTTGGACAACTGGTAGACAAGGGTTATCCTTTGTAGTTCATGTATGGAAAATGTACTATCAGAGGTCAATCTAGAAACTTGATCGCATCTAGTACTAAGTCAAGAGGTAATGTGTTTGAGCTAAATACTACAAAGGCAACTTGTTTTGTTGTGAAGGTAGATGACAATTAGTTAAGGAATATGAGGTTATGTCACATAAATTTTGATAATATTGTAAGGGCTACTGACACTAATGCATTTAGAGATTTTCCAAGAATTGTGAAGCCTACTAACACTATGTATAGAGTGTGTGTGATGGGAAAACAAACTAAGAGCAAAATTTAGAGAAAATCCTTTTTAGAAAAAGGGAAGTTGAATCTAATACATACAGCTCTTTGTGTTCCTACAAGAACTAGATCTTACTATGGTGAAAGGTACTTTATACTTTTTGTTGACGACAATTCTATGATGATGTGGGTTGCATTTCTCAAAGAAAAAATTGAAGCATTTGATAAGCTCAAGATTTTCAAAGAAAAAGTTGAGAATGAATCAGGTCTTAAGATCAAATGTTTGGGTTCAGATAGAGGTGGAGAGTTTACATAAGACTTGTTCAATGCTTACTGTGAAAATCATGGGATATACAGATAGATGTCTACTCCTAGGACACCTCAACTTAATGGGATAACAAAAAGAAGAAATAGAACTATACGAAATGTAGCCAGGACTATGTTGCTTGAACTTAATGTATCTAATATGCATTGGAGAGAAGTAATTAGTACTATTGTCTACACTTTGAAAAAAATTAAGATTAAAGAAGGTATGGATAAGACACCCTATGAACTATGGTTTGGCTATGCTCCTACTATAAAATACTTTAGAATATTTGGTGGAAAATGTTATATCAAAAGAGATGATAGAATTGGAAAGTTTGATGGTAGAAGTGATGAAGGAATTTTCCTTGGTTATTCTACTAGAAGTAAGGCTTTTAAATGTTTTAATCTGAGATTGAGAAAAATAGTTGAAAGTGCTAATGTGAAAATTGATGAAAGGTTTCATAATGAGATTTTAGAGAACGATAAGATCACTGAAATTCAAGAGACAGAACAAAATCTTGAGACTCAGACATGCTTGGATGAATCGATTGAAGTTCTAAAGACATCAGGGTATGTTAAGATGAATCATCCCAAAGATCATATTATTGTAAATGTTAATAAGGTCATGATGACAAGATCCAAAGTTAGAAATGAGCTTTGTTTGATCTCGCAAGTAGAACCTAAGACCACTAATGAGGCATGTAAGGATGAATATTGGATTAAGGCAATGGAGGAAGAATTAGATCAGATAGAGAAAAACAACACTTGTGAATTGGTTCCTAGACCTAAGGACAAGATGTATTTGTTACTAAATGGGTTTTCAGAAACAAAATTAATGAAGATGGCACAGTTGTAAGAAATAAGGCTAGACTGGTCTGTAAGGGTTATTCACAACAGAAAGGTAAAGACTTTGAAGAAAAATTTGCACCTGTTGCGAGGTTAGAGGCATTAAGATTATTCCTTTCTTTTGCAGCACATAAAGACTTTAAGGTATATTAGATAGATGTGAAGTTTACATTTCTGAATGGTGATCTAGAGGAAGAGGTCTACATTGAGAAACCCGATGGTTTCTATTTGATAGATGATGAAGACATGGTTTGCAGATTTAAGAAGGCATTGTATGGTTTGAAACAAGCTCCTATGGCTTGGTATGCTCGATTAGATAGGTATTTATTACATCTTGGTTTCAGAAAAGGTAATGTAGACAGTAATCTATATTTGAGAACTTGTGAAGATGGAATCTTGATTTTTGAAGTCTTTAAGGATGATATAATCTTTGGAGGCAATGATGAAATGAAAAAAATCATGGGATAGCTCGTTGGATACATCAACAGAAAATTTTAGAGAGGTTTTTGAGAGGTTGTGATCAGTAAGTTTTCAATTTTGAAGATTAGTTTTGTACCTTTGTCATTGTTTTCAAAGGGGGAGTGATCGGTATGGTGAAAATACAGTTGAGAAAGTGATCAATATAAGTGCATAAAAGATTTTTATAGCTCTGTATTATGTTTTTGGTGATCGGTGAGAATTTTTTTTTGAAGAGAGACAATTTTCACTGTCTTTCCATCAATGCCAAAGGGGGAGATTGTTGCCATTATGATGGATTTTGGATATGAAATGATGATTTTGAGTTTGTCATTGATGGCAGCTTATTAAATCTATTAGATTTGGCAAAGTTGTTGTTTCCAATTGACATGATGAATAAGTGAAGCAGTTTTTGCTAAGTGTTCTGACTGATTAACAAGAAGATAGTAACTGAAGTGTTTTGTGTAGCAATCAAGTTTGCTAGCACATTGGGAAGTGTAATAGTTACTAGATATTTATTTTGGTCAGAGAAGTTTGGATGTACGACCACAATAGTTAACTCAACATTTTTTGTTAGTTAATATTTAATTTTGTTGTTCTATATAGAACCGGTTGACCTACTGATTGGTTCCTGATGATTAGATGGTCAAGACGGTTAAGTTATTGCCAATGTTTTGTAATAAATATTTGTATTATGTTTTGGGTTGACATGTTAAGTTTTATTGGTGCAAATTTTCATGAGTTAGGTCAAAGTTTTGTGCTGACTTGTGGACTGTTTTTAATTTTTTAACTGACTTAATAATAACTATATAAAGAAAAGCTAAATCAATGATTTAGGGTTGTTGATCGTGTTATTGGTTGTTGCGATCAGAGATAGAAGTAGATTATTGCTTCAAGAGTTCAAAGATTTAATTGGATCTTACAGGAAAGCAATGTCATCATTTTGAGTTCATTTCTCAAGGATAACTCTAATAGGTTAGAAAGGTTAAATCCCTTAACACGGTGGACTTTAACAAGTCTTTTGTATAAATCCTTTAATAGGGTGATTTCTGAGGAGTTCTAAATTCTCTAGAGAGGTAGATCCTAACATGTCTCATTGTACTTATAACAAGGTACTAATCACTTCTAATCGGGTGAGCCCTTAACATGGTATTGTAAGCTCCTAACAGGGAAAATTTTTACTACAATGAAGAGATTTCTGGGTATCATTCCCACCATGGTTTTCTCCCTCTCACAAGGGTTTTCACTTGAAAAATAGTAGTGTTATGAGTTATGCTTTGTGGATGTTTGAATTATTTTATTTCTATTGCATGGTTGCTCTTACATGTTTCATTTCTTATAAGTTGTTTAAAAGTATTATCAGATTATTGGTTGAATTAGTACATTTCTTGTTTATATTGATTCACCCCCCTCTCAATGCTTCTATATATTAACAATTGGTAGAAGACATTCCTTCCCTTGAAGAAGCCTATAAACATGGGTGAGATCCTTAAGGGAGACATGGAGTTTTATAGAAGACAACTTTCTAAGCCAAGGACATGATTGAGAAACTTAAAGACCAGTTGAAGAGCTCTAGGGTTAAGAGAGAGGAGTTGCTCAAATAGTTGAGTGAAAGTCAAGATCTTATTGAACACCTTTCAGAGTAAAGTGGATCTGATGAATCTAAGGTAGAAGCTATGACATTATAAAAGGAACAACTATCTAAGGACTATAAGGACATGCATAAGATGCTAGATAAACTAAAACAAGAAAAGAATAACAAGCAAAGGGAGTTGGAAAACTTCTCAATAAGAATGGGTGAAGATATAGAAGCAAGGAAAGATGCAGACAAAGCTAAGAAAGTTGTAGAGGATTCCCTAAAAGTCAAAGATGAAACCCTAATGCCTAAGATGGATGACCTTTTCAAATCTGAGAAAGAATTTGCTGCATTGAGGGAACACCTACATGATTCTAATGAAGAGAATGTAATTATCATAAGAGAGAATGAAGTTCTTAGAAATGAGAATGGAAAGTTGAAAGAAGAGTTCAAGAGTTATAATGACCTATTGGACAATTTCAACAAGATTTATACTAAAATTGATGAACAACTCTCTAGACAAAGGAGAAATGGTGAAAGATAAGGAATAGGCTTTTCCAAATTTAAATTTGGTGAGACATCTAGTACAAAAGAGTAACCATGTAGTAGAAATAAAAAAATTCAAACATTCACAAAGCATAACTCATAACAATACTGTTTTTCATGTGGAAACCGTTGTGAGAGGGAGAAAAACACAATGGGGATGACACCCACAAATATCTTCACAACAGTAAAATGTTGCCCTATTAGGAGCTTATAATACCTTGTTAGGGGCTCACCTAGTTAGAAGTGATTAGTACCTTGTTAGAAGTACAATGAGACCTATTTGGATCTACCTTGCTAGAGGATTTATAACTCCTTCTCAGAAGTCAACCTATTAGAGGATTTATACAAAAGACTTGTTAAAGTCCACCCTGTTAATGGATTTAACCTTGCTAACCTATTAGAGTTATCCTTGAGCAATAAACTCAAATCACTGATCAGGAAAGGCATTGCTTGCCTGTAAGATCCAATTCAATATTTGAACTCTTAACACAATACTCTACCTCTATCTCTGATCGCAAAAACCACCAAAATGATCAACAACCCTAAATCACTGATTTAGCTTTCCTTTATATAGTTTTTCTTAATTTGGTTAAAATATTAAAAACAATCTACAAGTCGGCATCAAACTTTGACATAACTCACAAAACCCACACCAATAAAACCTAACACGTCATCCCAAAATGTAATATAAACATTTATTACAAAACATTGATAATAACTTAACCTCCTTGATCATCTGATCATTAGGAACCAATCCATAACTCAACCGGTTCATATAGAACACAACACCAAAATATTAAATTACATGGAATGTTGAGTTAACTGTTGTGGTCATACATCCAAACACCTCTAACCAAAATAAAGCTCTAGTAATGATCGTACCTCCCAATGTTTTAGAAAACTTGATCTCTACACAAAACACTTCAGTTACTGTCTTCTTGTTAACCGTTCAGATGACTTAGAAAAAAATGCTTCACTTATTCATCATGCCGATCAGAAACAATAACTTATTCACCAAATCTGATAGAGTTAAAAAGATTCCATAAATGAAAAACTCAAACTTATCATTTCATCTCCAAAATCCATCATAATGCCAACAATCTACATATCATGGAATTTTAAAAGACACTTTAAACAAAATGAATATTCCTCCACCTATGCAACCCAATGACATAACTATTTTATTTAAATGCATGAACATAACTAAAACTAAGGCTAAAATTGTGTTTTCTCAAGAAGAATTACCTTCATTTGAATTAAAACATCAATATTACCTCTCATGATTTTTTTTCTTATTAATGGTGATATCATTAGGCGAACCTTGGTTGATAACGGATCGGGCCTTAATGTTTGTAGCATTGATTTGTTGCATAAGATTAAAATGGATCCCTCCTTGATTAAACCTAACCCTTTGAATTTTTGTGGCTTTGATAACATCGTGAGAGATACGTTAGGTATTATAATGTTTTCCTATTACCATATGTCTTGTTACCTTACCTACACCTATTCATGTCATGCTCGACACTCTTACCTACAATCTTCTTCTAGGGAGACCTTGGTTTCATGCAATGCAAGCTGGCCCCTAAACCCTTCATTGTAAATTCACATTTGTCTACAATAACATCACACAAAAGAGAGGAGAAGATGAAGAATCTTGATTCTTAGATGGACCACTCTCCAAGCAATACTATCTCCATTTTTTGGAATAAACAATAATTATAGAATGGACAACAACAGCTCCAATTGGAAGACATGTGTCAACCATAAGAGACGATTGAGCCAAATAAGAAGCCATTTGTACATCAGGAGTTAGGTATTTAGCAAGAGTATTCATAGTTGTGGCATTCAAACATGAAGCAAGAGTGACAACATCAATAGAAAAAAGACACTCCAAGCCATGCCAGCAAATTCCTAGGATCATCTTTGGCATTGTTCTGCTAAATGGTTGAACCTTTATGATGTGTAAGATAAATTAAAAGTACCTAGTAAAAAATCAACATCAACATTTGTAGGCGAGGCCCTCATAATCCAATGATTGTAACTAAGGTTGGTCTCCAACCATTAGAATCACTTTACCGTAAAGGGGTTTGGAGACCTCTATATGCAAAGTGGAGTCGTCAACCTTTACAAAGTGACCAATTGAGCTGCCTATGGTCCCAAAAAAAGTATCCTCCCAAAAAGGAATTGGAAGGTTCAAGAGCTTGAATTGAACCATACACAAAAATAGTGGTTCAGAAAGGTTAATGAAAGGAGACCAAGGCTTGATAGAGAGAATGTTCTCCCCAAGTCCAAAGTTGAGAGAGCACCAAAGTTTTATACTCAATAGGATAAAGAGGCAATGAAGAAGCCTCTAGTGTAGGGGTAGAGATTCAAAATCACCTTGTCCTAGATTTCATCCAGCTATCCCCCATCAATTGAGCCATCCCCAACCAACTACTTTAGATAGTTTGGTCTGCACCTGACATGCTCCTTTTTCTCAGTAATTGTCCCGGTCTCATAATTTGGCACAAAGAGACACCATGTCACTACCTCATCCCATTCCATATAGGCACTCAAGTTAGTAGCCAATGGTAGGCCAAGCCCAAGTTGAACAACCCACAGTACTTCCTCAATCCCTTCGCAATAGGCCTCCCCAAATAAGCCTTTGTCTAGGTGTTCAATCATGGAATGAGCCTCTTCTAGATCTAACAAGGAACCCATGAAGCATGAAACAATGTCATGTATATATCCTCTTTTCTCAAAATTCATCCCCTAGGACCGATTTCATAGCCACCACAATGAACTTATCATCTATTTTCATCAACCTTCTAAGCCTAGTATCTATGACTTATCCCATAAAAATATTTTGAGACTTGGTGGTGCTAAGCTTGACAAGGGTATCCATGCATAAAATAGCTAAGAAATGCTAATACTATCACCTAATTCCCATAATTAGAATGATTTTTCCAGGGTGATAGTCTTAATTTATATCCAAAAGGGGATCATCCTTGGCAAGTTTGTATTTATTAAGGTTGGTTAATTCCCTCAATGATTTACTATTGTCATACCTCAGTGTCATTGCCAAAGTTGTCATTCCTTGTGCAAGAAACCTTTTATCATGATTGGGTAGCTCATCCACATTGGAAACATGAAGGTATGTACATTTGATTTATTAAAGCATCTCATACATTTATTTCACATTTTAATGAATAATATTTTGATGAAACGTTAATCCAAAACCCAAGATACTATTAAAAATTATGTGTCTTTTCAAATAGAATTGGCATGATTACTCTCTTAATTCTTCATTAAATAAGATTTTATGGGTTATTTCGAGGTGTGAAATTCCAACACATTAAGTGAAAAATCCTACAGTAATTTCTGCTACCACCTTGACTTCTAACCTGGTAGTCATGTCATCATTTTTATAAAATAGATAAAATAAAAAAAGAGAAAAGAAAAGAAAGATGCCTCCAACCCTAGGTGATGTCAACACCTCTACCAAGGCTATAGATCCTATAGATCCTTGGTTGGCAATAGAACTATGTTGATGTAAGCCAAGGCAATAACCTTGTCAAGGCTATTGATGCTCGGTTGGTAGTAGAACTATGTTGATGTAAGCCAAGGTGATAACCTTTTCAGGGCTATGGACATCTGATTAGTAGGAAGGCTCTATCTAGTTGGATATGGGAATAGTATACAAGATATATTAATGTGGGTGGAGTTCCTGGTCTCGACATCTCTTATACAAAGAATAAATTCAAAGCACACCCACTAATGAATTGGTACCTTAGCTTACTTGATATGATTTTCTCAACCCAGTGTCTTGGAAAGGATCTAATGATTTTAAGGTCTCTTAATAAATATTTCCTATTAAAATTTTGAATTTTTTGTATTTTGTCCTTTAGTAAATCAAAAGGGCACCCTTGCAGTGGATCATGGTGATTGTAGCCACCAACACTGATTGAATTGGTTTTGCACAAGATTGATAGTTTTGTTTACAAGCACATCTTAGCATCCCCTCCCCATGTTTTTTCACATGCATGATTTCACCTCCATATGTTAGAAGGTTTTCTTTTCCCTTTTGTACCAAGGCATTGTGATAAGCCTTACTCATACTGATTGCCCTTTTTCTTTGGTAGGAAGAAGAATTACTCCTTCTCCAATGTGTTTCTCCAAGAAGCCCACAAAGATCCTTGATTTGAGACTCCAACCCAATAATTAAAGCATCAATTAAACCAAACAAGAAAACTGGGATTCAACCATGCAGGTGTAGTCCCCCCCCCAAATTGCCAAACTATAAACCATTTATGTAATGTTTGAATCACAAGAAGAGGTTCCCATCTAATCAAATTCAAAGGTTGACCGACTCTACTAGCACACCAAAACATATGGCATCACCACACATCTCCAAAGAGGCTTCATCAAGTGATCACCATGACACGCGTTATGCTTGATCTCTTCCAAGAAAGGGGCCCACTCTCCTATGCATCATCATTGTATAGTCACATTGAATGAAATAAATCTCAGGAAATATTTCCAGTTTCATAAAATTTATGTTCCATAGAAACAAGAGATTTCTAATAGCCCCATTTATGTAAAGGTCAATTGACATTGCTATCAATCTTTGACTCATGTCATTGGTCTACTTATAAAAGCTTACAAATGTCACATTTCCCCAAAAAAATTGGAGCTCAAAAGGTGTGTTTTATTCCAATCGAGGAAAAACAAGGCATATTTAATCCTTGTGTGTATGTGTGTGTGCACACGTGCATGCGTGTGTACGTGTAAACAAAGGAGAATGTACATATTTTATTTTTTTGTGTGTCTATGGGCATTGAGCTAGTTCATCAAGTGTAATTTTTGTAATACAAAGGAGTCTTCTTTCATTACTTGTTCTTTTATGCATATTGCAGTCTTTGTAGTCTGTGGTTTGGTTTCTGGCCTTTTTTATGTTTACTCTTAATAATGTTCTAAGATTGTGCCTCTATTGCCTCTCTCTACTTGTTTAAGTTGATTTATTGTGCTAATTTGTTTCATTCTTAACCCTTCCTATTGATATTGGCCCTTACATGGAAAAATTGAGAAAACCTTACCTTATAATGTAACCTTCTACCCTAGGCCCAAGAGAGAACATCATCCCTCTTGGCCTCATGTAGCCCTTTCCATCCATATGAGGGGGTGTACCTAGTGAGGATTTCATATTCCATCAACCCTCTAACCTAGACCTAAGATAAAATACCATCCCTCTTGGCCTCCCTCATATGGCCCTACCCCTCTATATGAGGCAGTGTACCTAGTGAAGAATACATAGTTCGTCAACAATCTACCCCAGGCCCAAGAGAAGATACCACCCCACTTAGCCTCATGTCGCCCTTACCATCCATATGAGGGGGTGAACCTAGTGAGGGATCTATAGTCATTCCTCTCATCCATGTACTTTTGTTGAAGAGAAATATTATAGCTTGCAATAAATAGTAATCTCTAGTCTGATCCACTTATGTGCCTAATTGCTAATATTTGATAAATGATCTGCTCTTATGGGTTGGTCCTTATGATCCTTTTATAAAGACCTACCTCCAAGAAAGTCTTCTCCTTTATATATCTTTACCTCTCTTTTAAGAGGGACATCTCTTTGGATTGACGTATCCTTTGTTAATAACCCCTTTTCATTATAATCATTGCTCTTCCATAATCGTTGCACATTAAGCATATTAATTGTTGTCCTTAATTATTGCCTTTTCTTAATAACATTCATCGTTGCCTTTATTTTTATCTCACATTCATTATTGTATTACCACTTCCTTAATCCTTAACCCTTATTAATTTGTCATCATTATTTTTGTTATTTGTTTGATTATGTCTACTAATTGCGTCAATATTCTCTTCTATGTCTTTATGATTGGGTCAATTTTCTCTTATATGTGGTATGATTGGGTCTATCTACTCTTATATCTAATTTTCATTTATATATTCTCTTATGAGTCCCTATTTTAATTCAATTTATTCTCTTCCTCAATGCTCTCCTCCACCATGATCCTCTCCCACACATCTTAATATTACCATGAAGAGAGGCAACCCTTGAGAAATTATAGCTCCTTCGACAAGGATCATACCTCTTTTAATCATGTTCCCTTCTAACCCGTTGTTATCATTATTGTAATGATGATCGTTATTCTCAATGTCATGTTGTCTAGTTAATAATTTAGAAACACAACAAAAGGGATGTCAATGTTAGTCCAAACATACATGACACAGTTGAATACTAAATTTAATACTTAGTTATAAAGTGAAATTAAGTTCAAACATGTCAAAGTACAATCACACAAAAAGACACTTCATAGTAAAGTTAACGCACTCTTCACACAAATTGAATGTGAAAGTTCAAACATACTCACACATGCCAAAGTACAAACACAAAAAAAAGTGTGCCAAAGTTAAAACACATATTACACAATGTTCATTTCAGACGTAGTTTGTTCGAACACACTTTAAACACATACATGGAGTTTGTTCAAACACTCTAATGCATAAATACACAAAAAATAATCACATGCCTAATTTAGGTTTCACAAAAAGGTAAATTTAACCCTACAAAAGAAAACACTTAAGTTCAAACTGTTGGAAATGAGATAAGTAATAGAGAGGGGAGGGGTGAATCAGTTACTCCAAAACAAATCCTTTGTCCCTTAGATGTCTTAAATACTTTAACACCGTTACTCGATTAATTAAGATATTCTTCTGTAACTTAGGTATCAAAGCAATCTTTATAATATCCAATGCAATTATACTTTAGAGATTAAGTGCATAAACATAAAGCATAAAACAAATAACATATACACAAGTGACACCAAGATTTAACATGGAAACCCAATATGAGAAAAACCACCAATGTAACTAGTTACTATTTTTCACTCTTCTGAAGCGAGCCCTGTTAGGAGCCAACCCTGTTAAAGGTTACAATAACACAATGTTAGGTATGACCTTGTTAAAGGATTTAATCATCATGTAAGGAGTGGCCTTGTTAGAGGTCTTTAACACTTCAACATAGAAATACTACCTTGTGAGAGGATTTACAAAAAGACTGTTAAGTCTACTCTGTTAAAGGATTTTAGATTAGTGCTACAATGGTTAGAAAGTAAAAATGAATTGACCTATATGTGTAAGCAATTGTCTTTGCTGATTCAGATCTCTATTCTAATTATGATTGGATCCTTGTTGATCAGATGTTCTATTGTAGCTCTGAGTGATCTATACTTAATCAGAATCCTATCTGATTTCGCCTTCACTCTTCATATCATAGAATTCTACACTTCTACTTTTACTCTTTCTACTTTTTCTTGCACACATTCAATCCAAACTTGACCTTTCATTTATATGGTAAGCCCTATCAAGTCAGCTTGAATATACTTCTAAATAATAAATCACATTTCAGTCGGCCTCATATAACCAACTAATTATAGAATATAAATCACTGTTAGTCGGCTGCCACTGAATGCCCGACCAAGACTGAAATGCCTGAGTGACTCGGTCAACACTGAACTTTCTTCAATACCCGATTAAATTCAGTCAACACTAAATAACTCATTCTATTCACCAACTATGCTCAGTCTGAATGTAGACATTTGTGTAACATCACTACATAAGTGTAAATACATGTGTAATATCAATGACAATACACAATTGAATAATTGTCTTCAACAATCTCCCTCTTTGGAATTTATGGCAACACAACATGTCATAATCCAAAGAATTGTAGAGCAACATAAATTTTTTATTGATGTCTTTAGCTTCATTTTGATTCTCATCCAAAAACTCCCTCTGACATCAAAATATCCCTCTTACTGTATTATAGCAAAAAAATCCCTCTTTTATCTTATTCTTATGTATTATAGAAAAATCTCCCTCTTTGACAACAAATGCCAAAGACATCATCTTCACAAATACCAATAGTCAGTACTATTTCACTTTGTAATTGTAATGTACCTGAATGCACAAATTCATCTGGAATGTGCTATGATGTACCTACATCAACTAATAGATCTTCACTGTCGCTCGGGTTGATGCATCACTAAACTGTATTTTAGTGAGCTTCAGTTAGGGGAAGCACCCCTAGCTTTCTTCTAAGATACAAGAATGCATCCTTAGGTAAAGGTTTGGTGAATATGTCTACAAATTATTCTTTAATAGTCACATATTCCAACCTTACTTCTTTATTCTGTACCAATTCCCTCAAAAAATGATACTTTATTTCTATATGCTTGGTTTTGGTGTGCATCACATGATTCTTTGAAATTTTAATGGCACTGGTGTCAAAGTAGATAATGACTAATTCTTTTACTTCTTCCTTCATTCCTGACAACAATTGCTTAATCCATATGATGTTTGAACAGTTCACTGTTGTAGCAGCATATTCTGCCTCTACTGTAGACTGAGAGATACAATTATGTTTCTTGCTAGTCCAAGACACTAACCTCTTTCCAAGAAAGAAAGCTCCACCATTGGTTCTTTTCCTATCATCGACACTTCCAGCCCAATCAACATTAGTGAATGCCTTTAAATCAAAGTTTCCACCTTTCTCATACCATAAACCATATTCTTCAGTACCCTTCATATATCTCAGAATTCTTTTGATTTCCGTTAGGTGATTATCTCTAGGATTAGTTGAAAATCTTGCAACAATACCAACTCGCAATGCAATATCAGGTCTGGTGTGAACAACATATTACAATTTTCCAATCATGGATCTGTAGTTGGTTTGGTATACCTCCTTTGAATCATCATCTTTAGACAATTTTTGTCTAGTGCACATGGGTGTTCCAATAGGTTTGGAATCTTCCATACCAAATTTCTTAAGTATATCCTTGCTATATTTTGATTGAGTGATGTAGAAACCATCCTTTATTTGATGTACTCGCAATCCAACAAAGAATTTGATCTCACCAAACATAGACATCTCAAATTCTTTTCTCATAGCTACAGAGAATGCTTTGGATAGGTCATCATAACTAGTGAATAATATGTCATCAACAAATATCTATGCTAACAATATTTTTTATGTGGTCCTTCTTTGATGTACAAGCTGTTAGGAATAAGGTGTCTCAACCTTGGATAATTCCTATTCTTATTATTTGTTTTGTAAAATGTATTTCTTGCAAATAATGTAATTAAGTGTGAGTGTACATGTCTAGTTGGCATGTTGATGTG
>MU214057.1:141680-156675 GCA_018584345.1 Thuja plicata | reverse complement strand
AGTAGCCTTTGTCATTCCATTGGGCATTGAGTCACAAAAACACAAAAGTGAGAACTCGGGGAAATAGGAGGACTGAAAGAATGGGAGAAAAACAACAGGAAACGAAGCAAACCAAAACAAGGAAAAGACCTATATACAACAACAACTGACTGCACAAAAGCACTTAGGGAAAGTAGGAAAACTAACCTACCCTAAAATAACCAGTACAAAAAAAAAATTACTCAAACAAAACCATTCACTGGTTCACTGAAATAACTACCTTTCCTTCCAAATTTGGAATGCTTTACAAACTTGTAGATGGCTAAGGAAAGATAGAGGATGAGGTGATACTTAAAAATCCATTGCAACGTCCCCTCGAAGATGAAAATGAATCCTCCTACCTTAGTAAGTATATCATCCTGAAGTGAAAGTGTGAGTATAACTTGGTTCTCTGGGGTTGCATCTTTTTTCTTGGAAAATGTCTGATTAGGCATCCTTTTGAGATTACATATTCGGAGCTCTCTTTTCTGGTTTATGAATCCTCATGGTTTTCCTACATTATGAATAGCCATGTCAACTCCTCTTCCATGGTCAGGGGACCATCGTCCCTTTTTAAGTCAGTTAGGAGCCCATCAAAACTACTAATTCTCTAAATATTTTTAGCACTTGGTTCCAACTTATGCTCATGCATAGAATCTTTAGGAAGAATGTCCTACAAGACAAGACTCCCTTTAATAGGCTCATAAATTTTAACCTTTTCCTTAGAGAATAAATATTCCTCACCCAATCTGTCACAAAAACCCTCTGGGATGTTGAATTTTTTTTTCTTAAGGTTTTTGTCCATGCTCTTTTCTTGGGAAATCTCTTCCACAACTATAGGTTCATGAATTGGCATATCATCATGACGGCTTATGCCCTTCAACTATTGTAAATTTTTTGTTCATGTGGTGATGACCATATATTCCTCATCATGCTCAATACAAGAAGGGATCTCATTAAATAAATCAACCAAGAGTTCAGGTTGAGCATCATTTTCTTTTTTTATGCCTTGCTATTCCAACTTGTCACATTCATCACCCGACACCAACCATGATTTTTCCTTTTCTTCATCATATGAAATCTTATCCACCACAAGTCGTTGCTCTCATGTTTCACTGGTAGCCTTGAAAAGACTTGGCATCTGAAAGCCAGAATGATGAGTCCATGAAGGTTGCCACGACAACTTGGTATCTTGAGAAATTGGAAGGGTCTCTTGGGATATACAAATCTCAAGTTGATCTTGTAGAGTGGTTGGTTGAATTTCCTTAGATATGGTGTTTTGGAAAGGGTGATGATGCTTGAAACTTGGGATTTCAAATCTAGAGTGTTCAGAGGTAGTCTTAGGGGGCAGACCCTCCTTTAAGCTTGTAAAATTGAAGACCCTGTCATTTTTTTGTTGCTCACTTGAAACCATCTTTGTCTCAATATAATGTTCATGTTTTTGTTGATCATAACAAGGCTACAATTGTTCTATAATAGGTTCATGTGCTAAAAGGATGTCACTAAAACTTGGAAATGAAAGCTCTATAGGCTCTTCATTTTCAGGCTCTTGGAATATGGGAGTACTCCAACTTGGAATTTTAAACTACCCAAAAGGCTTGAAGCTTGGAACCTTACACTCAAGAGCCTTTTGTTCAATAATTTGTAATCTTAGCTTTGTTTCCTTGACAACAATTTGACGATCAAGCTCCTGTTCAAATTGGTTCATTTGCTTCTCATCTCCTAGACTCTCTGTCACTTGTTGAATCAAACTTGAAATAGAAATATGAACCTTATTTTTAGCTCCCTAACCTTGAATTGGTTCACAAGGTGGATTCCTGACTAGATCTAACATTTGATAGCTAAGATGTTGAGTCCATGAAAACTGCCATTAAGGCTTGGCACCTTCTTGAATTATAGGCTGGTTTGGGGTGGGTGGGTGGTATGCATGACGAGCTTGCTCCCCTAGATTCTCTTATTATTTATTTTATGCCCATGATGCTTCCCATTGTAGATCATGCTCATAATCTCATGTAGGGGCATTTTGAACATATTGACAACCTACTATGATATGGTAGCTCGGACTAAAAACCACTTTTGGATGATTTTTGTATGGTTGCTGATTAACCCATTGAGCACTGTTTTCATTATATGATGGTGAGTAGCCTAACTTTCCATAATAACTTGACATCTCTACTCATGCAATAAGCTAGAATTCTGAATATAAAATATTTGAAACATACCAACATTTGATCTTTTGAAACCAGTAGACCTTTGCAGAGTTGCTAGATATGCAAGACAATGACCACTTTTAGGTCTATATTATGTTATCAGCATATCAGAGACAACATAATCTTGAAAGATGAACTTGTTTGGGTCCCACTGGGCATGCCAGAATTGCTATACACAAAATTTGAACCCTACTAAACTCGAGAGTCTAGTGATCTGGTATAACATGGGAATCACTTCCAGGTTGTGGGACCTTGCTAAACTTGAAGTGAGACCTTCAGATTCTAGGTCGGTTCCTCTTGGATAATCACCTATTTTGATCTTGGTACTTGAAATAAACTTGGGAGGAGAAGGGAAGAAGGAAATTGAAAGACATAAAGTAATAACTTAATCTATTAGGTGATACACCAAAAATGACATGAATTATAACACAATGGCTAAGAATTAGTATGAAATCCCTGAATCAGAACAAGTACAACTTTCTGAATAGGCTTGCAAAAGTGTTTCACAAGGAGGTCTAAGATGGAACTATTCAAGGAAAGAAAAGATTTCACAGAAATAGCTTCAAGGAGATAGACACAGACTATGACCTGCAAACAAACATCCACTCTACAAAATAGGCACAAAAATAAGACAAGATAACAAGGAATGAACAAAATTCACAAGATTATCCTTATCAATCATCCACAATAGTACATAAAGATGCAGAAAATAAAGAGGACTTAAGATAACCCACAAATTTCTTCAACATTCAGTCACTGTATTATGCTTTAGAGAGAATCCCAAACATATGAAAACCTGAGGGCAGGATAAATGCCACAGAAAGTCTTGCATAAGCCTGAAAAATTGAGAATTACAGACATATGAAAAGTTTGAGGACATGAAAAATGTCACAGAAAACTCTTACACATTTCGAACCTCCTTTTACAAGAACTTCTAAAACTACTTATATACAAAATCCTCAACCATAATGCCTCGGGAATCAATTCATCATCAATGCAGATCAGATTAGAGAAACTTAGGGTTTTACACAAGATATTCCTTCAAAACAATAAGAAAACCCTAAAATGGTCACCTCTACACATTAACACACCTTGGAAAATATCCTAGATGATCAAATATATCTTGGAGATATCTCCCAACATCATAAATTTGACCAAAAAATCTGCCTGATCCATCTACCTTGTCTGCAACTTGAAAACAACGTCATCGCCATGAAAAATCTAAAAAAAGGATTTAAATATTTGAATTTTAAATGTAAACTATCACAGGTGGCATGGAATCCCCAATCAACGGCTTAGATTCAAACCTCTATCAACTTTAAAACATGACCATTGATCTAATTTAATTCACCTGCGAGTTCAAGATCTGATCTGCCACGTGGCAAGCAAGCACAATGTCTTTGTCATTATCTACCTTCATCTTTGTGCTTGAGGCACAACACCCAACATCCGATCCAATATAACCTGCTCTACCTTTACCCACCCTAGATTGGCCACCTTTCCACATTTTGAATAATGTGTGATGCCTTATACAATATTTGTCAAGCACCTTTACCTTAAGGCAAAGCGCCAACCACACGACGAATACTAACTAGAACGAGCATTAAATTTAACCCCTTTTGTGCAACTGCAGGTCCCACTTGACCAGAAATGACACATGTCATTATGGCACAGTGAATTAAGCATTAAACTTCTTGCATCGTAACTCTAAGGCAAAGTGCTGACCACTGGATCAAAAGAAACCTGTCTAGAGATTAACAAGCTGCTGACAGGCCCAAGTTTTGACAACCTGACATGTGTTGACATGGCACAATGGCTTAAGAATTAACGATCAAGAGCATCTTCTGCATAAGGTAAAATTCCAATCATATGATCAAAAGAAACTTTCTTGGAGATTAACAAGCCATTGACTTTGAATAAAGACAACCCCACTATACACATGGCACAAGGACATGATGAATTGAAGAATATTTAGCATGTGATCTCGGTGTTGAGGCAAAGTGATGACCGTCAGATGAAGAAGAATATACTGACGCCTGGGGGAAATAATGTGTTGCGAGACTTAGGAAAATAAACTTTAGGAAAAGTAATCCCGCTAGGAAAAGGAAATACAACCCCGCTCGTTGGTAACTTTTAAAACACATAGGAAAAAGGAACTTAAGTTGCCTAGAAAAGTAATGTCATTTTATAACATTCACTAAAGATCTAGGGTTTAAAGGATTTTTATAAAAATGAAACAAGGGTTTTCCAACCAGACCTAGAAACCTTGAAGAAACAGGGAAGAAACCAGAGAGCCATGGGTAGATTTCATACAAGTTGGTCTCAACCCTTATGGGAGCCACATTTACTCCACTTGTAAGCCAAAAAGCCTAGGATAGGAAATTTTGGGTAACAATTACAAATTAAGTGAGAACCATTGTAAAGAGTTTTCCCCTGATAGTAAGAAAGAACTTCTTTAATAAGAGGTACAACTCAAAGGAAAAAAATTCCTAAAAGCACGGTCTCCTTAGAGAAACTATTCAACAGACACGGTCCATACATTAACAAAAAAATAGATGAAAAGGATAACACCATAGGTGAATATGAAAGTATAGACATTGGGGACTCACAAAATCCAAAAATAATGAATGTCGGGAAATGTTGTACTCCTGAGGAAAAGACAAAGTTGTAAGAACTTCTAATTAAAAATCACAATGTATTTGCCTGGTGCTATGATGATTTGAATAACTTTATGGGTGGAAGGTTTAAGAATCACATTCCGCTGAAGCTAGATGCAACCCCTTTCTGTCAAAAGAAGTTCAATTACAATCGTAATGTATTAGATGCTATCTTCTGGGAAATAGATATTATGTTGATAGAAAGAATCATATATCTAATCCACAACTATACTTGGGTGACCAACATAGTCCCTATGCACAAGAAAAATGGATAAATAAGGATTTGTGTGGATTTTATAAATTTAAACCAGGTCTCCCTCAAGGAAAATTACACCTTGCCTAATATGGATCACATTTTGCAAATGATGGTCGGGTTAGAAATGATGTCTATGCTTGAAGATTTCTCTGGTTATAATCATATCAAAGTTGAAGAAGGTGACCAACATAAGATCGCATTCACTACGCCATGGATAATGTTTGCCTACAACCGAGTGTCATTCATACTGATAAATATCAAAGCCACCTTCCAAAGGGCCATGGACCTGTCATTCGGGGATATGAATAATAAGATCATTGTGATCTACCTAGACGACCTGAAAATTTTCTCTAGGAAAAGAAAAAACCACTTGCATGATCTGGAAATAATATTACAAAGGTGTAGAGAACATGGGATCTCTTTGAACCCAAAGAAATTAGTTTTCTATGTAATTGAAGGTAAATTTTTGGGTAACATAGTATCACAAGAAGGAATCATGATTGATCCTAAAAGGGCTAGGGCTATCCAACAATGTAGTCTACCATATAGCAAGACAAGGGTTAAATCTTTCTTTGGCTATGTCAATTTTTTGAGGAGGTTCATACCAGATTTATCTGAGATCACTAAACACATTACAACTATGATGAAAGGGAACCAGAGCTTTAAATGGAACAAATATAGGAAGCAAGCATTTTATGATTGTGTGTGAATAAAGTACACCTTCATGAAATTGATTTATTTAACTACAATTCTATGGAAAAGAATTGTAATCAAATCAATAAACATCTCATGGATCTCTATCTAAGCTTTGTTAATAGATCTCTCAGCCTTAATCTCTATTAATGACAATCCTAGAATGAGAAATTTATGATAGTAAATGCCTAATCTAGCTCAATTATCTCAAAATTGCTATAATTTGTAATCCAAATGCTCAAAAATGATCTTAATTATATCAATTTACTATGAAATCTCTCAAAATGACTCAAGATGCTATGAACTTGACAAGAGGTTTGATACTTTGCATTCAAATTTTCTAGGATGATTATGCTCTCAAAATGGCTTCTATTTATAGGATTTTCCCAAGTGTAGGGGGTGGATTTAATTGATCATGATTAAGCCATGGTTGAGTGAGAGGCTTTCAAATGGTTTCAAATGGGGGGAAAATTTAAATGATTGTCTCAAAGGTTGGGACAAAGAGACAAATTTGAGTGATTAAGATTCAAAGTTGAAAATGAGTGATTGAGATTCAAATTTAGGAGTGATCCATGTATTTTGTGTTCTCTATTCCCATTGGTTTCTCAAATTCATGTTGAAAGATATTAGGATTATTTAATTCAATCAATTAATTAAATTAGCCATGTAGGGATGAATAGGTTCAATTATATTTTTGATTTAAACTATACAATTAATTGATTAAAATTAATTATATAATTTTGATTGTTCCTTTTAGGCTGATTTTTTATTATTTGATGTCATGGTTAATTAATCCTTTGATTCAGCTTGATTTTGTCCACTTTGATTGATAAATGTCCATTTTATTTTATTTTGATCTATTTTGATGCAATTTGATGAGATTAGGAGCAATTTGATGAAAAATGTAGATTTGGTTGATTCGAGAACACTTGGTCAATTTTGGGTGTCTACAAATGCCCCTCTTTGAATTGATGTGCAAAGCACATTGATTCAAATAAAACTTGATGTCCTGATCATTGATTTGATGTTGATTGATTGATGCAAAAACCTAATGCAAAAATTGATAACCTGATATGAAACTCTGATGCAAAACCTGATGAGAAACTGATGCAAAATCCTTGATTTGATAAATGTGTTAGGATTGAATAATACTGAGAGGGGGGCGGTGAATCAATATTATAACAGTTAATTAAATTCTTTAACCACTTGATCATTAACCAGACAATTGCAGTAAAGGAAAGAACATAAACAAATAACACATAACTCATAACACCATGATTTGTTTACGAGGAAACCCTGGCCAAAGGAAAACCCCAGTGGGGATGATACCCACAAGCATGCACTAAAGTATAATGACCCTGTAAGGAGACCTAATCCTGTTAGGAGATGAATATTACATAGTTCATTTCCCTGTTAGAGGAATAACAACCCTGTTAAAGGTTCACAACACCCCTGTTAGGGGCCAATGAGCTTACAACTCTTACAATGTAATTCTGTTACAAAAGGTTCTCAGTCATGAACAAAAACAAGCATCACATATGCTTTGATATTTCCTTTATAGTTATACCATTCGCATTTCTAATCTTTACTTTACTCTTCTACATGTGCCACAAAATCATTCACATAATCTTTACAAAAAGGATCTTACATATATATCTTTTAACTTTACAAAGTCGGCTCTTAGAATGAATATTACAAACAACACTTAGTTGGCCTTCAATACACAATACATTTAATGTAGTAAATATCAAATGCATAGTCAGTTCTCTTGCATAATCAAATTATAGGCTATCAATAACAAAAATACAACTTCAATTCCTTGGAGTCCAAGTCATACTCCCTTATTCTTCGCTGTTGTCCAACTGCTCTATGTCATTGTTCTCTGTTGTCTGTCTGTCTTCAAAATCTTATAAATTATCATAAAACTAACCAAATGCTAATTGATCTTAGATGTATGTTAGACATACTTCATACTATCTTCCACTAAGCTCGCATGCCTTAATTCATCGATCTCTGTCTTTGATATCCAAAACAATACTATACCTCTATTTTTGTACTTAATCGATTTTGGACATACCAAAACTTAACTTCAAAACAATCAATCTTCAACCTAGATGTGTTGCCATAAATGACAACCAAAAAGTGAATCAAATTACTCAAATTGATCACTTGCCAACAATATCTCCCTTTGGCATTGATGGCAACACTTAACAACAAAAAAAAACTAAGTGTTCCGAAAATAGTCTCTCTTCTCTTCTTCATTCATTTTGTTCTCTCTTCTCTTCTTTCTTCATTTTTTTTGTTCTCTCTTCTCTTCTCTCCCTTTGAAAATAATGACAAAGGTGCATACAGATAAGTATCACTTCTTTCTCACTAGCTTTAGAATGTCTTGGAAGGAATCTTCCAAAATCTTCACTTCAGTGCTCCATGTCTTAAACAAAATCTGACTTATATGAATCAATCCATTCAATGCAAAAGATGTAGTTTCAACATTCTTCAAGTCTGTGGGTAGGCCTTTAGCCAATGAATCTGTAGTCTTTTCTAGATCTGTCAGATGTGCCTCAAGTATTGATAGCTTCGGAGTAATGAAGTTCCTCAGCAAATTAAATCTGTTCAGTACTCTCTCCTTCTCATTCTCCAATACACTGATCTTAGCCAATATATTTGTCACCTCTGTGTCTAACTCTGTAGTGGATTGTGAAGATGTTTCACAACCATCCATTAATATGTTCAAAGTTTCCCTTTCCTCGGCAATAATATCTTCAACATCTTGAATGTGTCTGATAAGATTCATGCTGTACCCAAATAACTTTCTCCCATGTGAAATGTAGTTCTTTGCATTTACCAAACAAGTTTTCACAAATCCTAAGTCCCATGAGATGGACTTGCATACCTTTATCAGCTTCTTCTCTTCATATGTTTTCTCTTCTTTCTCCTCTGTATTCTTCAGCAAATTTTCAAAGTGGCCATCAAACTCATCAAGTGTGACTTTCAAGTTCTCGATATCATCTTTGTTTTGGAATACTAAGGGTACTAGAAGAAATTTATTCACAGTATCAATAGCTCTTGAAATCACCTTTGTTTTCTTATCTCCTTTCTGTATTGATTTCCCCTTTACTTTGTTCAGTACGGTGAATTCCAGTTTCACCAGTTCATCTTCATCCATATTATCTACATTTACATTACTACTTTCCAACAATAAGCTAGATGGAAAAGTTACCTCTTCCTTCTCATCTTCATTTTTCTCAATCTTCTATCCTCCATCTTCTTTCTTCTCATCTTCCTTATTCTCCTCTTCCTTCTCTGGTTCATCAGCAATAGAAGTGTCCATGGTTCCTGCAAAAGGATCTTTCTCATCTTGTGAGGGCTCTAGTGTTACTGCCACACCAGAAACATAGAAATCTGCAGTAGTGTCTCTTTTACTCTCTTCATCATTAGTCTCTGTTTTCTTTGTGCTATCATCCATACCCAATTGTGTAGGTAAATCTATTTTAGGAGGTTGGGGCTTGACAAAATTAGTTCTCAACAATATCTTCTCAAGTGCCTTTTGAGTTTCCTCAGTTACTTCAACGTATTTCCTTGCCATTATCTTTAGTAATCTCATCTTTGTCCTCAACAGGGGTTTCAATTATTTTTCTATCATATCTCTCTCTTGTATGGATAACATAGGTAGCATGCCATAAATCTCTTTGTTTCTAATCTGATCATCTTCAGCTTGTGCCAATTTTTTTCTGCTTTCCAATTTTGTATATAAATCTGAGGGTATGCTTCCTTCAACTTCCAAAGGTGTCTTTTTGAAACTAAGCATGTGATCTATCACAGTGTCTTCAATCTTCAGTTTATCTGCTTCTTCATATCTGTCATAATATTTGTCAATTGAAACCAATTTTCCTTATTCAATTGCTCTTTTCTTCAACATTTTAATGTCAAGTTTCCATGCCTTATTCTTCTCAGTTTTCTTCTCTTCTTCAACTGCATTATTGTCTTTTGTCTGCATGCTAGATCTAGTTACTCTAGGAGTAACTTCCTTTGCTTGTTCTTCCTGCTTCCGTGATGGAGGTGTGTTATCAACCATAATTACTTCAGGGGTGGAAGGGGTATTTGAGCTTGCACTAGCTACTCCAAGGGATCTATCTACCATCTTCTTCTTCATATCTTTCAGTTCTTCCTAAGATAGACTAGCCTTTACTCCATAGTCATGAATAAGATTAGCAATCTTTCTCTTCCTATGTCCTCTATTATGTTCTTCTCTTACCTTCTGTGACTTTTCTTCATATGTTCCCCATCTCTCTTCTGATGTATCAACTTTTGATGCAAGAATATTTTCTACTTGCATGGTGAGTACTTCGGAACTCAATTCATAGCCCATAGGGTAACACCATTTCTTTCTAGGGGTCACTGCCTCAAAACATACATAGTCTGTTTCAACCATATAACAAATTGTGTCCTTGTACTTCTCAACAATGTCCTCATGAAGTCTGTATCTACTCTTCATTTGTCTTTGTAGAATTTTAATCATTGCAAATAGTTCTCCATCTACCCAAGTAGTCTTCTGTCTTTTGTAACTCTGTGAGATTAGTATACCAGTAGGAACTCCAGTTTTCCAGCCACTAGGGTGTAGACCAGGAAACTTATGTTCAATGTGGATGAACATGTGTATAAATAATGATCCAAATCTGAAAGTCTTCATTATGTCCTTCTTCACAAGTTTTACATTCTCAAGAAGTTGTTGTGCCAATACCTCGCATAGGTTGTATTGTGTGTTTTTTTTTATCATTCTCCATGCCATCATAATAAATCCAACGGATACCGAGTTAGGTCTTCTGCTTTAGAAAAATTTGTAACCAATATCATTGCAATCAACCTTACATCTTGTTGGAAAATATCATTTACTATCATTTCCCTTCTGTCCCACTTTGAGTGTGTTAGGGTTTCGACTTCCTTCTCGACATGTTTCTCCGCAATGGGTATAATTCTAGTGTTGTCTAAACCAGTAATCTCATGAATTAGGTCACTACATATCTTCACAGGTTGGATACCAATCTATATGAATTGGTCATGAACCCTTCTCATAAGTATTTTAAACCATTCATTTTCATTGAAGTCGCACAAGTCCATAATCTTCATTATACTTAATTGACCGACATGTTTCCATTCTTCCTTCATGACTCCATTCTTAGTCATATCTTTCATTTTAGTGAGTATATCATCCTCTCCTAATGTGTCATAATTACAATGCATATAAGACCTGATGTCTTCTATGTGCAATACACCATGAGGGGTCTGTGAAAATTCTCCTTTTGGATCCTCTTCACATGACTTAAAAGGATGTTTCTTGAATTTGTATCCAGGATGATCGACAACATAAAAAATCATAGGTGCATCCATAGATTAGATAATGTAGAATACCTTTCACATGCAGAAATCTAAGTTTATGATTCAATTGATCATGCACGACAGGTGTAGAAATGTCTGAATACTTCTACTCTCTGATCTCCTCGGCTCGCTCCTTGTCAAATTATAGAAAGATAGATCATAACATGGTGCTTTATACAAGTTAGGTTATAACTTTTCTTTTTTCACTCCAAACTGTCTGGTCGATTGCTAAGTCTCGCGATCAAAATATACAAGTCGGCTGATGATGCACTTTTAGATATATAATCCTCAATGCCGGCTCAACATATTCCCAAGCTTGCATGAGCTCACTACATGATTTCTGGGGCAGGATAAATTCTGATGTGTTGCATTTAATGCTCCCCTAAGGCCATGATCGGCCGATTAAGTCGATTTTGTCTTGCTACCTTCAGGCAAAGATCTAGTAGCATCTACTAACTCTCCCTGAACTGGTGTCTCACTAGTTTCTTGAATCTTCCATATCTTACCACTGTTGCTATCTTCTGCTTTCTTAAATTTTTTTTCAAAATTACTCTTCACATCTACAATACTCTTTCCATTATCACTTCCATTCTTCTGAGGTTTCATAGGAGGTGGTGTTCTTCTGTTATCTACTCTATTAAACCTGCAAAAATTTTCTATATGTCCTGGATTATTGCATTTGTAACATATAGGAGGTCTTCTCTCTTGATTAACTTGTAACTTATAGTACTTCACAATGTGCCCAATTTTGTTACATTTGTAGAATGTAGGTTTCATTGTAGGTTCTCTTCCATTGTCTTGTCTATAACTAGATTTTCTGCATTCTGTCTTCTTGTGCCCATATCCATTACAGTTAAAACAATAACCAGAAAAAGTTCTAAAAGGGGCATAACCTTTGCAATCTTTCTTCATGTGTCCAAATCTATTGCAGCCAAAGCATCTGCCTCTAAAAGGTCTGATATGTTGTGTAGGTTCTTCAATAGACAGTTTCTAAACATTAATCTTCTCAACTGATTTCTCTTCCTGATTCTTTGAACATTCAACTTCATTGAAGCAAATACCAGTCATGTCACCTATAGGTTTTTGCATGTCTAGTTGTTCATCAATCAAATCACTGTTGGTGTGAAGTTTCTCAATATGTTTCTTTGCTTCATCAAGTTCATCTTTCACAATCTGAAATTATGTTTCTCCAATTCTAAGTATTTTATCTTGTAGCTGTCAGCTTCATCTTTCATCTGATCAATGCATTGTTCAAGGTTTCTTCAGCTTTCTTCTTAGAATCCTCTTGTACCTATATTTCTTTAGCCATATTCTTGTTCTCAAGCTTCAGAGTCACAATCTCTTCTTTAAGTAGCTTCACCTGATTTGAATTGTCCTCATCCGAGTCTTCTTTTATCTGAACCACAAGATCTTCTCTTTGACTTCTGGAAAGCTCAAGTTGTTCTTTCAGTTTCTTTATGAATTTCTCAGCTCTTCAGATGTTAAACTTCAATTCACCATTTTCTGCTTTAGTATTATCAAGGTCTTCAAGTGCAGCTTCAAAGTTCTCCTATAAACTGTTCAAATCCATTATGATCTTCCTTAAGTTGTTAGGCTTTCTCTCCAAGGGCCAAAATCTCTGATACCAATTGTTAGGATTGAATAATACTGAGAGGGGGGTGAATCAGTATTATAACAATTAATTAAATTCTTTAACCACTTGAACATTAACCATACAATTGCAGTAAAGGAAAGAACATAAACAAATAACACATAGCTCATAACACCATGATTTGTTTACGAGGAAACCCTGGCTAAGGGAAAACCCCGGTGGGGATGATACCCACAAGCATGCACTAAAGTATAATGTCCTTGTAAGGAGACCTAGCCCTGTTAGGAGCTGAATATTACATAGTACATTTCCCTGTTAGAGGAATAACAACCCCGTTAAAGGTTCACAACACCCTGTTAGGGGCCAATGAGCTTACAACTCTTACAATGTAATTCTATTACAAAAGGTTCTCAGTCATGAACAAAAACAAGCATCACATATGCTTTGATAGTTCCTTTATAGTTCTGCCATTCTCTGCTTTGCCATTTTCATGTCTTCTCTTTACTTTACTCTTCTACATGTGCCATAAAATGATTCACATAATCTTTACAAAAAAATCTTACATATATATCTTTTAACTTTACAAAGTCGGCTCTCAGAATGAATATTACAAACAGTACTTAGTCGGCCTTCAATACACAATACATTTAATATAGTAAATATAAAATGCATAGTCGACGCTCTTGCATAATCAAAGTATAGACTATCAATAAAAAAAATACAACTAAAATTCCCTAGAGTCCAAGTCATACTCCTTTATTCTTCGCTGCTATCCAACTGCTTTGTGTCGCTGTTCTTTGTCGTCTGTCTATCTTCAAATTCTTATAACGTATCATAAACTTAACAAATCTAAATCAATCTTAGATGTATGTAAGACATAATTCATACTGTCTTCCACTAAGCTCGCATGCCTTAATTGATCAATACCTGTCTTCGATATCCAAATCAATATTGTACCTTTGTTTATGTACTTAGTCAATTTTGGACATACCAAAACTTAACTTCAAAACAATCGATCTTCAACCTAGATGTGTTGCCATAAATGACAACCAAAAAGTGAATCACATTACTCAAATTGATCACTTGCCAACAAGATGCAGAAGCTGATGTGAAAGTGACACATAATGCCCCATTGATAAAAGTTTCAATTTTCAATGCCCTGTATTTGATATAAGATATGATGCAGAATCCTGATTTGATGATATGATGATGCCCCCTCAGAAAGGAAAGCATTTTAATGTCCAGATGCCAAACACAATGAGATTGATAGAAAAATATAGGATCAAGATGATTTCATTTCTGAAAACATTGATAATGATGATGATATCACAACTTGCCCCGGTGTGCAGAAAATGTAGATTAGATTTTACTGGGTCAAAAATATCTCCAAAATTAGATCAAATAGCTTAAATAGGATGAAAAAACCACATGTACTATTTATTTTCACTTTTTACTATTGAGATTTTGCTTTGATCCTGGTGAGATTGATAGCTATGGTGGTCCCCAGTCGTGAGCATCGGTTCGAGAGAGGTCATCGGTATCAGAGACCATTGGATTACGGACCTCGGGTGAGTGGTTTTGACCTTCCTAGTGCATTTATTGCATGTTTTTGATTGCATTTATGACAAATTTTGATGCTTTTTAGAATACTTTTTCTAAAATTTCACTTAAGAACTTTTAAATGTCGCCTAGGGTAGTAAAACGTCACCTTCATGCTAGGAAATGACACGTAGGAGTAGTTAAACCACGCCTATTTGCTAGGTCAAAATTTGCAAACTATGTATAAAACACTGCGTAGTAAAACCCTTTGCAAAAGTAAGTTTCTAATACCGCCTAGGAAGTTTGAAATGCCATCTAGGTTTGTGAAATGTTGTGTATACTGTGAAGTAACATGTACCATGCTTTAAATCATGTGTTTAATGTCTAAAATGACACGTGGTGCTTGAAATGTCGTGTATACTTAGCCAAGTGATGCCTGCTATAAATTTGATCAAAAACCCAATTTTAAGATGAACAAATTGCTTTCGATTGATTCTCTGGATTACCGGAATGATTTTTAATATAGATAGATGTGTTTCCATGATGATACTAAGTGTTTAGGATGTTAGGATAATCATATAAATGGATGTTTGATGTGTCAATCATATTGGTAGAAAACTTATGTATTGCTCCCTTCTCAAGGTCTAGAGGTTAG
>MU214057.1:123490-135641 GCA_018584345.1 Thuja plicata | reverse complement strand
CAAGGAATATATTATGGATATAAGAAATTGTTTGACAGACTGTCAGCTATTTGACAAATATTTGTTTGGCATTATTGTCAAAGGGAGAGAATGTATCCATATTATCATAAGAAACTATTCATTATCATATTACTGCAAACAAGGAGAGATCATATCCATAGGGAGAGAATTTATATCAAAGTTGAAAACAAAAGATACAGACATCAAAGAAGAAGAGAGAGAAATTGACATAGATAGAGGACTCAACACATCAGAAGAAGATACAAAAAAAGCTGCAAGAATAAAATCTAAGCTAACACAGAGCTTACTTACGGTCAGACATTTTTATCAGTTATCAAAACAAACTGTTTGATAATTTGATGAATCTCAACAATTGTATTTCATGTTGTATTAGAAATAGTATAGTGTGATAATATAGTATGTTTCCATCAATGCCAAAGGGAGAGATTGATGACATGTAATTGATTGAATGTTTGATAATGTTAAGTTGAAGATGATGCAAGGCATTAAATCAGTTAATGGTTTGTATTGTCATTGATGTCAACTTGATATCATCTATATGGTCATATACATAATGCTAAAGACTTCAAAGAATAAATGGAACAGAGGTTATGATTTCAGCAATGCATAAAAGTCATGTATTCACTAAGTGATAGACAACACTGACGGAGTGCACACCATCGATAAAGATAGAGATAAAGTCACAGTGATGCCCAACAAGCAGAAGACAATGTTGTCTGATAAAGAAGAATCACAGGATACCCGATGAGCTGAAAATAGTGTTGCCTGATGAGAAAGATCCAATGATGCCCGATGGATGGAGATCCTGAAGCTAAATGAAGTTGCACTGACAGAACTGGCAGTTGTCACCGACGACGAACTGTAGAATTGACCGATAGAATAGAGAGATCAGAAAATGACAAAATATCTATCTGGCAGAGCTTAAGGATAGACTTAACTGGTTGTTTTATTTATTTTATTCAACCACAGTTAAGCAATTGATTTATACTTCTGGCAAGAAGATAACTACAAGATAAATCAGGAGTTAAAGCCGTAAATCAATTTGGCTGGATTGTTTTTCACGCCAAGAATCAAGAATCAAGAATTAAGGAATATCATGTCTATATAAGAGACAAGCATAATTCATTTTTGTATGCAATCAAATACACGGGGGAGTGAATTGAAAGAAGATGCTGAAGAGAAACTGGTGAAGGTTAAGCTTCATATAGTCTTGATCAATCAAGCTAAGGGAGAGCTAAAGAATTCTGTAGACACCGACGAACAGTGAAGCACAGTATCACAGAGCAGAAAGTGTGAAGTACAAAGGAACTAAATTGATACATTGATCAGAGAGGTATTGTAGGTAAATAGATTTGAATATCTACAATTCAAATTTGCATTAGAAATAGGTTATTGTGTTTCAGTTTAACCATTGAAGCATTAAGTCTCTTAATAGAGAAGGACTTAACCATCTTCTATAATTGAGGTATATCCTAACAGATTACCAAAAAGGTTGATTCATGATAGTAGCATCAGTCTTACCTAAAGCCTATTGACAGTCTAAGAAGGAGGCTGATTCAAGGATGGTAGTAAGATTAGCATAAAGCCTATTGATAGTCTAGAGGCTGATTCAAGGATGGTAGCATAGATGCCAGATACTTAGTGACAATCTATGTATAAAACTCCTCTAATAAGGTTGCACTTAACAGTGTGTTTGTAACCTTTAACAGGGTTGGCTCCTGACAGGGCTCACTTTAGAAGAGTGAAAATTTGGGGTACCGGTCCCAGTGGTTTTTCCCTTAACAGGGTTTCCACGTTAAAATCCATGTGTTATGTGTGTATGGTTTATTACTTTATTGTTTTACATTTCACATATGCATTTCTGGATTGATTGGTATACTCTACATATTTACTGAGTATCGGTAAATAAGTTTTACTGCTTATCGGTTATCAAGGAGAAGGACAGACAAGGTAAACCGACAGACAGTTATTTATTTCAAGTATTTCAAAGGCATACATCTTGTAGGGACTTAATAATCTAAGGTGTATTAATTGGTGGATTAAATTTTAAAGGATAAATTTTTGAGGCCACTGATTCACCCCCCCTCTTAGTTATTACTAACAGAGAGACAGATTATTGAGTAGTACATATTAGGATTCCTTCTAGATATCCCTCAGTTTTAGCTGAACCAAGGTCTTCTTATAGTTATGGTAGAGTGATGGCACTCTGACCATAATACTTTCCATCTACCCCTTGGCGAGATGACAATCATGCTTGAGGACACATATAGATTATTGAGGATTCTGACCCGTGGTGAGAGAGTTTACTATGATCAGGTTTATGATGGCAGTGCATGCAGACGGGTGTTCGGAGATGACACCATTGGCGATGAAAGGATCACATGGGCACATTTTTCTTCCTTTCTCACATTACCAATGATATTGGGTGCAGTGATCGGTGAGTTACTTCTACCAGATTGACGTGGTCATGGTTTTTTCGTCGGATGGGGTCGCATACTGGAGGACTTGATTTATCATCCTCAGAGATTATATTGGGGATCCTATGTACTAGCACAATTATATCATGATTTGCATGAGGTTGTATATAGATTGAGTGCAGTTATTTCAGTAGGTGCAATGTTATTATAGTTATGGACTTGCAAGCATATCCCAATTATGAGACTGATTTTTGCTCAGGTTCGAGGCTGAGGATGGACTTATACCTGTTTGTATGATGGGATGGCTGTCCAACATCATCTGGGCAAGCTTGAGTATTGGCGGAGGACCTTTGATTATATCAACCACATCATGTAGAGACCTTATCTGGGTTGCAAGGGGTGGTGGGAGGATGATGATGAGCTCCCTTACATGTTTGCACTATGGTGGATGACTGGACGATCACCACTTGTTATTGAGAGGTTTTTCTCTAGGAGAGTTTCATGGTAATTTGACAGAGTACAAGATATGCCTCAGGGTATGGATTTATACACTTGAGTCTAGGCAGAGAGATCGATGTGGGGTGCACAGGTAGATTATCAGTTTGCTTGTACAAATATTGATCGATTGATTCATATCGTGTGGGACATGTTAGAACATGTTGCTGATGCGAGGATGACTTCTAAGTATCGAGAGTGGTTTCTAAGGCATAGATTTATGAGAGTCACAGATCCAGCTGAGCCTATCTTAGATGCAGATGAGACCTCTGATGATGATGGAGGAGATGGGGGTGATGGTGGAGGTGGTAGGAGGAGAGTACATAGACAAAGAGATCCTTGGGTACAGAGAGTTGCAGGACCTCGGATGTGGGGTGGACATATTAGAGCCCAAGGTGGTGGTTTTGGATAGCCTAGACAGATACATGCACATGTACCTATACAGGCATAGGCACATCATAGACCAGATACTGATTAGGGCATACAGAGACATTGACAGATATAGGTAGCTAGATAGGTTCCTTTACAGGTTCCTCTATAGGGTCAAGGTCCTCCTCCGAGACCAACATCTCCACAGATACAGAGACCTCCTTGGGTAGATCCACAAGTTGTTACATTACAGGTGCATGTTGCCCCATAGGTACCTCTGGCTCCTTAGGTTCCTCTAGTTGTAGATAGTTTAGTACAGGATGTGAGGACATTACAAATAGGGATGATTGCGGTGACTGGACAGTTAGATCATGTTACCACAATGTTACAATAGTTTATGACCATGATGACACAGTTACCACAGGTTGCTAGTACTAGCCAGGAACCACTGACTACTCAGGATAGATCAGGTGATAGGGATCCAGATGGTATAGGGGGTACAGGTCCAGGTTCAGGTGCTACTACTGGTGATGGATCAGGTGCCCCTACTGGGTCTTGAGATAGATCTAAGATTTGATCATCGAATATTGCATTGATGTATCTTGTTATTTATTGATCAGGACTTTGATTATATGGATCATTTTGTTGATGTATCTTGATATACAGATTTGATATACTTTTTGATGATGGACATTTATCTACGATGACTCTATGATTCCCCATTTTATGACGTTGATGTGAGATTTCTCTATATATAGATCTACATGAGTTCTATGATGCATTTTCTTTATTATGCTATGGATGCAATGTCTTATGTTATGACATAGATAAATGGATGCAAATGATATATGCAATTACTTTTATATGTTTTTTTGTGATCTTATCATGATGTTTTATAGTTTATGCAATGCAATGGTAAAATGAATGCATCTATCTTTTTGAATTCGGATGTATGTAACTCTATGGATGAAATGCAATATTAAGGATGAATATGAATAATGATGTCTTTTCTTTGTTTTTCTAATGATGTATAAAGATAATGATTAATGATTAATGAATGGATGGATGCAAAAGACAATCTCACATTGTTGATTTGAAACCATTGAATTTATTTAACTCTAAAAATGATTAACCCCCTTGGAACTTGGAAAATCCTCTAAATAATGCAATTAATCTAACATGAAAATGCAATGTAATGCAACTAATTGTCATTGATTGTTTTTTGCGAAAGAAATGAAAAAGAGATATATTTTCATCATTGAGCATTGTGGAACTAGGAGTAGATACAATCCTTACTGGTGCCACTACAACTATAATAATATGAATACGACTTTCATCTCATTTGGTAACCTCGTTAGGAAACTAGTACAACCCTCACTAGTTGAATGACCAACTATGGGAGTATGAATACCGGTTTCAATGGATTCAATGTTGCAAGTGGATTTTGGTATTAAGATATGGAAGATCCAAATAGCCAAGGTATCCTTTTGTGTAAACAAACAAAGGTTAACCCTCCTTCCTATAGGAATGTCCTCGATGGTTCTTTTATGACCATGTTGTTAGACGAGTTCATGCAAGATGGTGGATTTTCCTCAAAGTAGTCATACAAAAGTCAATAAAAACATCATGTCTTCATCATCGCCAATCTAGTCGAAACATCATTGATTTAGCTAAAAAGAACATGACTTGAAAAGATCAATGAAAATCACCAAAATTTCAAGTGTTTTAGTAATATATCAATAATTTTAATAAGAATTCCAAACATTCTGATCATTTAGGGTATTGTCAATTTTTAATCCTGATAAAATAAGTCAATGAAGGTCAAGGATCAAGTTATGCAATCAAACTATTTAGGTTGAGCAATGATATCCATCAAAGGTTCCAAAGATATCTCTCCTCTGAAGTTCTGAAAATCTTCTTCTATCATGTGACCAAGATGTAGCACTTTTGAATCCGTTTGTACCAAAAACCAATGATTCCCCCCAAGTGATAAATGAAACCATGTGTAAAGAGTGGAAAATGAAACCTAGTATGTGACTATGCAGCTGAGAGACTTTATTATGATTATGCACAAATGACAGATGCAATGAGGATACGTGCAAATGAGATGGCGAAAAGGCAATATGTACAAATGAAACAAGAAAAGACCTAAGGGAACAAAACGCGCCTGTTTCCAAGTTTTCACCTTTTGGGTTTATTGATCTTTTTTCTCTTTTTTGCTTTTTTTTTTCTACCAAGGTGCCTATTGCTAGGTTTTCACCAAGACAACAATTTTTTGATTTTTGAATGTTTTTGCTTTCTTCATGCTCGATTTTCTCCTTTTTCTGATTTTTCTTCTTTTCCATTATTTTTTATTTTTGATCTTTCTGATTTTTTTGGATTTTTTATCTTCTCTCATTTTTTTTGGATTTTTTGCCTTTTCTCATGTACAAAGAAGATGCTAACTCATCTGA
The DNA here is from genome assembly GCA_018584345.1 of Thuja plicata. Taxonomy (NCBI): domain Eukaryota; kingdom Viridiplantae; phylum Streptophyta; class Pinopsida; order Cupressales; family Cupressaceae; genus Thuja; species Thuja plicata. Next base: position 129,886 of record MU214057.1, on the reverse strand, counting down.
TACACTTGTTTGATACTCTTTCTTCTGATTCTCTTTCATCTGATTAGGTATGAAACCTCTTTAAATAGATGGTATTAATTGGTTCTTTCAACTCATCACCTTCACAATTAGCTAATTTTTAGGTTGTCGTTCCAAAATAAGAAATGATTACAAATGGCCCAAGCCAATTCGCTTCCCATTTTCCTTTCTTTTCCCTATTAGCTTGATTTTTAGGGTTTTCCCTTAACACTAAGTCTCCCACTTGAAAGGTTCTCGGTTTGATGTGCTTGTTGTAATTTCTTGAAATTCTATTTTGATATACCTTCAAATGATCATATGCTTGTGTTTGATGTTCCTCCAACAATTCCAATTGTTGAAGTTAGACAACCCTATAATCCTCATCATTGATTAATCCATGTAGTGAAACTCTTAAGGATGGAATCTCAACTTCAAAGGGTAATACAACTTCAGACCCATAAACCAAGGAGAATGGTGTAGCTCCTGTTGGTGTTCAGATGCTAGTTGTGTAGGCCCACAATATTAGGTTTATCTGAATGTGCCAATCTCTTCCCAATTTATCAACCGATCTTTTCAATATTTTGAGAATGTTTTTGTTTGTAGCCTCGGCTTGTCCATTACCTTAAGGATAGTAAATGGAGGAAGAATGGTGAGTGATATGAAATGTTTTACAAAGTTCATCCACATATTTGTTCTTGAATTGTTTTCCATTTTCTGTGATGATATCATGAGGAATACCATATCAACAAATATTGTGATTAAGGATAAACATAAAAATATGTTTTCTCGTTGCAGTTGTCAAAGGAACAACCTCTACCCATATAGTGAAATATTATGTTGCAATGAGGATGTATTTATGTCCATTGGAAGATGGTGGGTAAATCATGCCAATTAGATCGAAACCCCATTGATAAAATGAATATGGTGTGATAAATGGATGCAATTCTTGTGCAGGTGCATGGATCATGTCTCCATGATATTGACATTTTGCACAAACTTTCACAAAGTGGAAAGCATCTTTTTCTAAGGTTTTCCAAAAATACCCCATACGAAGGATTTTCTTGGCTAAATTTAATCAACTCGAATGCAACCTACAAATCTCCTTGTGGACATCTCTTAAAGCTAATCTCGATTCCTCTTCCTCTAGACATCTAAGGAGTGTTCTGTCAAGATCCTCACAATACAATGTGTCTGATAGGATGGTATAACGGGCCGATTGTCTTATGAAATGTCATTTTTGAGCACGGGTTTGGTCTTTAAGATAAGTATAAATTGGTCCATACTAGAGCGAATCATGTCCATTAATAAGGGAAATTCTTTGGGTATCAGGTAAGTCAAATGCTGGTTTTGCCAATTCTTCCACCAATAATTTGTACCTCACATTCTAATCAAGCATTTGGAGTAATGATGCTAAGGTAGCCATTGCATCAGCTGCTATATTCTTATCTCATGGACTTTGCTCAAAAGTTATCAAGGCAAAATATTTTTTCCAATCATCAACCATCTTTTTATATGGCATCAATTTTTCATCTTTGGTGTTGTATTCCTGATTGATTTGGTTGATGACTAATTGAGAGTCTCCATAAAATTGCAATTCCATGACATTCCATTCTAAGGCCATTTTGAGACCTATGACCAAAGCTTCATATTCAGTAATATTATTTGTACAAGGAAACAATAGTTTGTAAGATTTGGGAATTGTATATCCTTGAGGTGTTATCAAAAGAATGCCTGCCCCTGAACCATTTTGAGTATAAGATCCATCAAAATATAAGGTCCATGTCTTTGCTTCCACTTCAACAATTTTTGAATCAAGAAACTCCACTTGAATCGGATGTGTAGACTCTAAAGGATGTTCGACAAACTGATCAGCAATCACTTGTCCCTTTATTGCTTTCTTATCCATGTACTCAATGTCGAATTCACTAAGCACCATCACCCATTTTTCAATTCTTCCCATTAGAGTTGTTTTACTAAGTAGATACTTCAATGGATCAATTTTGGCAATTAAATTCACTTTATGCATCAACATGTAATGTCTTAACTTTTGAGAGGCAAACACCACTGCTAGGAAAGACCTTTATATGAAGCAATAGTTCAATTCATATTTTATCAATGTTCTACTCAATTAGTAAATTGCTCTTTCTTTTCCTTCATTGTCTTCTTGTGCCAATAGAACCCCTAAATATTTCTCTGTTTCTAATATGTAAAGTAATAAGGGTTTACCTTTGATATGTGGCATCAAGATGGGTGGGTTCACCAAGTATCTTTTCAACAATGTGAAATCTTTGTCACACTCATCATCCCATGTAAAAATCGTGTTTTTATGTAGCAATCTTGTGAATGAATGACATTTTTCTACCAATTGGGAAATGAATCTCCTTATGGATTGAAGTCTTCCTTGAAGAGACCTCATTTGAATAATATTCTTGGCAATTTCCATGTCCATAATTGCTTGTACTTTCTCAGGATCTACTTCAATTCCTTTTGCATAAACAATGTAACCTAAGAGTTTGCCGGATTGCACACCAAAAGCACATTTCTTGGGATTAAGTCTCACTTTGAATTGCTCTAACCTTGTGAAGATATTTTCTAATATTGGTAATTGATCCTTTATTTCATGTGATTTTTCTAGAATATCATCCACATAGTCTTCTAGGAAGGTATGCATCATATTGTGGAAGATAGTGGTCATTGCTCTTTGGTAAGTTGCTCTGGAATTTTTGAGACCGAAGGGCATCACATTCCAACAAAAGGTTCCCCATGGGCATGTAAAATCTGTCTTTTCTTGGTCTTTGGGTTCAATTTGAATTTTATTGTATCCACTAAATCCATCCATTAAGGAAAACATAGAATGACGCACTATTAAGTCCACTATAGCATCAATGCTAGGTAGCAGAAAATCATCTTTTGGGCAAGCAAGATTAAGGTCTCTAAAATCTATGAAAAATCTAATGGATTGTCATGTTTTGTGACCGGTACAATGTTTGATATCCATTCTGTATATGCAATCACTCTTATGAATCCAACCTTGAGTAGCTTTTCCAATTCTGATTTTACTAAAAGTGCCACATGAGGGTGCATTTGTATCAATTTTTGCTTCATGGGTTTCACACTGGTTTTCACATTTAAATGATGCATTATAAAGCTTGGATCTAATCCTGGCATGTCAGCATAAGGCCATGCAAAGTTAATTTTCTTTGATTGAAATAATTCGATGAGCTCCTTCCTTTCTGACGGACTCAAAGATGATGCTAAATGAATGAACTTGGGATCCACGTCAGTGCCAATGTTAACTTTCTCCATTGGTTCAATAAGGATGGGTGACCTTTCATCTTCATGTTCTAGTAGGGTATCCAAATTCTCTTCCTTAGGTTCTATGATTGGGTTTTCACCTTTGGAAACATTCGATATTTTTACCTTTTTACGTTCTAGTACTACCACATGGTGGTTTTCACCACTAGAACTTTTCATTTTTTTGTATTTTTGTCTTTTATTTTGTGGATTGAGAGGTTGGACCCCTGCCTCTATCATTATGTCCAGATTGTATTTGATGGTGGAAGAAGATGGCTCAACCTCATTTAGGTATTGGGCCATTGCAAGGTCATTGGGAAGGTAGAATAAGTCATTTGGTTCAGATAAATCCCAATCAATGAGTTCGGGGTGCATTAGTGCTAGGGATTCATTTGGAAAATTATCATTTGAATGGTTTAGTGACATGTCCTCATTTAAAGGTTCATACATTGTATCACTTAGGTCTATGACATGGGCTTCCTCGAGATGTTCCATGGAAGTAGGATCAATATCTCCTTCACTAGAGTCCTCGTTGATTTCAATGGGAAAGAATGCGTGTGGATTAAATACAATGTTTGAATCACCCCCCACATGAAGGTACCCAAGGTTCACCTATCCATTGATTATTCCTAGATTCTTGACCTACATTAGATTCTTGAGGTTCACTTGACACTTGTGTAGAATTTGAACCTTGATGCTCATTGTCTTGACTTTTGACATTAGGAATGGTAGCATATGTGTGAATAACATCAAATTATATATCATGATAAGACTCTTTGGAAAGGGAATCCCACTCATAATCTATAGAATCATCCTCACTCTCGGATCCTACCATGTGCACATGTTCATGAAAATCATGCATTGGACTTGAACTTTCTCCTTTGCGTTGAAAACCTATTCTGTATTTTTCTTCTTTTGATCTCTAAGCTGGTTCAATGGGTTCTAGCAATCCTCTATTCCTAACTCCTAAGGGTCCTCATCCCTTGTATCCCATTATTTGCATAATTTGATACCCTTTTCCATATTGCTCAGTTTGAATGTTGATGTGTTGTAATCTTTCCACGAGATTATTTGAAATGTCTTCCTCTTTGTAAAGCCATTGTAACACTTCATTATCCTCCTTTTCTAGGGCTGATTTGTCACTCTCTCTTACAAAATGAGAGTTTTATTTTTGAGGTGGATGAGCACTTGATGGTTTTGCATGTGTCTTAGGAGAAGTTTTCAAATCAAATAGGGAAACAAAATATTCCCCCACTCCTTTGGAATTGATGCTACATTGATTTTCAAAGTTATCCATTAATTCACTCATCTTTTGGTATTGATCCTTCTTGGCTTGTTCTCTCTCTTCCTTGGAAGATTTCAAAATTTCCATCTTCAATGTAGAAGTCTTAACTGAATTATCATGTGAACTTTGACCCTCATAACTCACTTTCTCTTTTCCCTTAGTTGATGTAGTTGAGTTAGTTTAATTAGGGTTTGAGGTGGATGTAGCATTTGATGTTAACTTTGAACTTTCCTCTTTAGCTTCTTCAATGGTGACATTAGTGATGAATCCTTCCCTATTGTGAGGAATAAATAACTCATGACTTGGTTTCAATGTGTTGCAATATTTGTTAAGTTTTAGATTAGGATATATGACTTTTAATTTTTCTTTCAAAATCCTATATATATATATATATATATATATATAATCACAATATGTATACATATATTTATTATTAATATAATAACAAATATATATAAATATATTAATATATATAATATGCTGATTGCCTGAATAAGACTTGTATTGTATTTACCTTATATACTTGTCTTTGTTTGATCTACAAATGAATATTTATATGATGTAGGCAAGTTAGTATAGAGACATGTCTCTATGAGTAGACATGTCCCTATATTAACGTGCCTCTCAATAACATAGATTGCAGATTAATAAACCAATCATGCTGACCGGTTGATGCATGAAATAGTACATGCTACTAATGAAATGGTGCGAGTTAAATAACCAATATCGTATGGTTATTGAACAGACAACATATACTATGTCATAACCGATATTAATCGGTAATCATAACCAATGCAACTCAGTGTATATAGTATGTTAAATCAAACCGATATTAATCGGTGATAATATTGAAGCCATTTCAATATCAATAGTGATTGCTTGTGAATCGATGAACTTTGTGATCGATTAAGATATACGATCATTAATCATTTTGATCATCAAATTTATATTTGATGTTATTCAATCAATGCAATTTAATCAATCAGAAATATTAATAATATGGGAAGAGATCAATTATAATTCTCTTAAATATTAATATATGTATATGTATCAATATATATAATAATAATATCATTTATTATTATATATATTTTGGTATGTATATATGTATGCATAATTTGATCTTTTCTCATAATATTAATATGATATCTATTTTATCAGATCGAAGCTACAAACATCAACACTCCCTCTTAGCCAGGGAAGATAAAATTCACATCACAATAAGTTCATAATTTGTGAAAGTTGTTCTCAAGTGAATTGCCTCCATCGGTGATTCGATCCACAAGTTCTCAGGTGGATTGCCTCCATCGTCGATTCGATCCACAAGCTCTTACGAGCTTTGGTGTGGATTGCCTCTATTGGCGATTCTATCCACAAGCTCTTGTGTGGATTTCCTCCATCGGTGATTCTATCCACAACTGCATGAGCTTCAATGTGTGGATTGCCTCAATCGGTGATTCAATCCACAAGCTCTCATGTGGATTGCCTCTATCGACGATTCTATCCACAAACTCACGAGCTTCATATAAAAGTATTTATCACAAAATATCAAGTCGCATGATATTCTCCAAAAACTTAGAGTAATGGCCTACCAACATCAAGTCAACATGATGTCCACCAAGTACTCAAAAGTTTACAAAGATATCATATAATGATATCGAGAGCATTGGCCTGTAGAATATCAAGTCACATTATATTCACCAAGTGCTCAGAGTAATGGCCTACCAACATCAAGTCAACATGATGTCCACCGAGTACCCAAAAATTTTACAAAGATATCATATAATGATATCGAGAGCATTGGCCTGCAGAATATCAAG
>MU214057.1:66465-110684 GCA_018584345.1 Thuja plicata | reverse complement strand
CTGTGTATGATTTCCTGTGACTAGAAACCCCTCTGATCAATTCTGGAATACGAGAAAATAGGAATCATGGCTGCTGAGTGCTCTCTGTGTTAAACTTGCCGCCAGAAATTCAAATTCAAAGTCCTGCAACCTAGCGACCAACGGCTAGTCTCTTTGTCGTGAGTATCAGACATTGACCCTGGTTAAATCTCCAGACTTGGTGACAAAAGCACTTTTTAACCTCTGTTTAACTCGAGCCTAAATCCAGCGACAAGGCGACCGTGTGAAATCAAAGTCATGAGTCATTTTACTTAAATCATCATCTGTCTAGCGACCCAGCGCCTAACTGCTACCTTTTAACCATCACGGCTTGTCGCCTGATCGCCAGATGCTCATGCCTCTTTACAAGATAACACGACAACCCTTAGTCGCTGAGTCGGGTGATCCTGAGTCTTTACCTTTAACTTGAAGCACGTGCCCTTTTTCCTTTCTAGCAAGAATCTGACTGCCCCAAGGCGTTGAGTTAGGAGAACTTTCTCTGTAGGGCACTTTGATCACCTGACCACGCGTCCGCCATTGGATCATCTGTTCTTTGCATCGGACGGTGGGGATTTAATCACCTAATAACTGAGCCTACCCTTAAATTATCTAGCGATCACACGACTGAGGGCAAAGATACCAAGTCTCAAAGTTGTGTGACCCATTTCCTCGGTCTGGCAATCACCCGACTGAGGGACCCATATCCACCTGCCATATGCCACCTGTCACATGGCTACTGGTCCATCTGTTGTACACTGAGGAAGCTGAGTCATCGTTTGTTCTGGTGACAAGGCGACCAAGGGATGGTAGCCAAGTCGGAAGACATTTTATCAACTGTTGAACTCTTCACGCGATCAAGCGACTGAAGGTGGGCCCCATTCTTTTGTATTCATTGCTCGGCGACTACACGACACCTTCCTTGTTTTCTTCAGTCGCACACTCGCAGGTCTCTTTTCTCTCGTCCCTTTTGATCGGCGAGTGCGCGATAATTTTCCTCTTCCAGCTCGTCGCCGACCCGCAGACCGTATTCTATACTTCAACTTCTGCAGCGAGTGAGCGATGAGCATATCCTTTCCTTTGGTCACACACTCGCGAGCTGCAAACCCTACCTGGAATAAACATTGTGACTGCACGATGCATCATTGAAACACTGACCCGCTCAGTTGCACAGCTTGAATGAACTGACACAGATAGCTCGCGATTGCGCGAGGACCACTTGAACAACTCATCGCGCAGTCACGCAACTTAAGGATATTGACTTACATGGATCACGACTGCGTGATAAGACATAAAAACAAGATTTTGAAAAGGGCTTAGTCATTTTCGGGCGGGAAAACACAGAGGATGGCCAAACTGTATAGGAATGGAAAATTTGGGCAACAGTTCCTATGGTATTCACAATGGTTAGACTCACTCCACCATGTAGGTTTTATTTGTGGTTCATAGGGTTGAGCCCTTGGTAAATCAATAATCTTATTTGAAATAAGTGTCCTTAGTACATTCTCAAGTGGTTCATCCAAGCAAGTGAAATTCCTCTTAGGTGTTGGTGCAAAGAAAGGCTTAGGCTTGTTAGCCCCTTGATAATTCCAAAAGTTATTATTGTTGGTATTGTTGTTGAAAGGTACTTTGGGTTCTTGAGTCATATTATTAGCTTGAGAAGATCCTCTTGTAAGATTAAAAGGGGTGGCCTTCAAATTATTTGCCTCTACAACTCCATCATTGACCACTCCTTTGTTGTTATTCCTCATCCAAAACCGGTTATTGTTAGGAGGATTTTTATTTTGATTGTTAGTGGAGGTATTGTTTTTGTTGTTCTTATAAAGCTGAAGTTCTCAACTTTTAACCAATAACACTTCCGTGGTAACCCCGTTCTCAATTGGTCTTGGAAAGACCTAGGACATTATAACTTTAACCGATAGTTCATCTCATTATTCAAGCTATTAATAAAGATGTCCATCTTCTCTTTTTCAGGTACACTTAGAGGGTATCTAGAGAATACCGCTCTCCATCATTGCAAGAAAATTAGGAATCCTTCTCCCTCTTGTTGCTTGGTATTACATAAATTTATCATCATAACCTCATGTTTGATATTTTAGAAATAACGAGTCACAAATTTGGAGGCTAGTTCTTCGAAAGTTTGGATGTCGGAGGGTAACTTGGAAAACCACTCCATTGCCATGCCTCTTAAAATTTTAGGAAACAAACTCATTAAATACGTTGTATCATGCATAAACTCAAGGCTTAATGCACAAAATTCCCTCAAATGATCTTGGGGATTGGATGCTCCTTCATACTTGTTGTATTTAGGAAAAACAAAATTATTTGGGAATGGGACCATAATTAGGGTTTTATCAAATGGAAAAGGACATAAAGCTTCGATGGAAAAGGGTTTAGGAGCCCCACTCTGTTTCATTGTGTCCAATTGCATTTGGAATAATTTAAATTTTTTATTCATGACATCAATAGGATTTTCTTCGGCTTCCTTTTGTTTGAGTTGATTGACATCATAATCATGAGGGAGTTTGAGACCCGCTTGTGCTAGGTCTAAAAAGTACTTCTCCCTATCTCTATCCAACACTTTCTCCATGAGTTTCATGAAGAATGGGATTTTCATGGCTTTGTTAACCTTCTCATTAGTTTCTTCTTCTTCATTAGGGTCAACATTTCCCCCATTGTTTTTGTTATTTAACCCTTGGTTGTTAGGGTCCATTCCTCCTCCATTATTGTTATTGTTTAACCCTTGGTTATTAGGGTCAATTCCTCCTCCATTGTTGTTATTGTTATCAACCGCACCACCTCCATTGTTATTCATATCCTTATTAGCATGGTTGTTTTGATTAGGGTCCATGTTTCCAAATGGGAAAGACATAGTTGGTTCCTCTTCTCTTATAGGTGCTTGCATTGGTCTTGAAGAAGTGAATGTGTCACTCGGAAAAGGAAGCTCATGCCTTAGATTTGAACTGTCTGATTGCAAGGTGTTTTTAATATAGTGAGATCGAGTAAAAGCTGACATTGATATGAATTGCATTAAATTTTTTGGCTTTCTCACTTACGTTGATCAATCCCTTATGATTTTTTGCAAAATGTCCAAAAATGGGGAATCTGACCAGGTTGAACTTATGAACAGCTGGAAAACCCAAAAGGGTACTCAAGAATGAAATCCAATTTTCTCCAAGCCCTCGGTAAATGTCCACTATTTTCCCCTCTTTATTTTTGGGTGTCACTTCCCTATGTGTAGGCGTGACTTAACTGCTAGTAGGCGTTTACCAGAATTCACGTACATGGCACTCTACAGTTAGCAGGTGACATTTTCCTGTTGGTAGGCATTGTTTTAATGTTTCCAAGTGTCACTTTTTAGTGACTTACGCAATGTTTAAAAGTTTCTAGGCATTGTTTCAAAGCTTTAGGCGTTACAGAACTGTCTGCAGGCATTGTTTAACTTCTCATACACGACATTTGGCAGATCAATGTTATTTTTGTCAATTTTTTTGGTTTTTAAAAGTTTAAGGGTTATGATCAGGTCTGCTAGAGAATATTCTTTCTTGAAAAGTAAATACAAACTCAACACACACATCAAATTTGCATCATGTCCCTAAAACAACACTAATGTGTATGTTCTCAGTCATTTTAACAAGTATAAAACAAGAATAGCTTCCATGCAATCTACCTAGAGTCAAATTTGGCTTTTAAACATTTTGGATCTAAAAGGTAGGCTTGCTACTTATTTGGGATTTAATGATCACATCAGTTCTAAACTATGCCAAGTTATTTTACCCCCTTGCAGGCTTCCCACATGCACAAAAGTACAATTTTGTGTAACCCTGAAGGACTACTCGAGGAAGTGAAGAAACTTGCAGACAATTTAGTCACCTTCCCATTAAGGAAGAATCCATTTATTTGTAGTGGGTCGGATAGTATCACGAAAAAAGCGATTGTCTCCCACTTTGGGTTGTTCCCTCTCACCATGCTTGTAAGGATGTACTCGGGAGGCAGGCCCTCTAAAGTTCTAATTTAAATAGCATATATAGGAAAGTGGCAAATGAACTTAGTTCAACAAGTTTGGGAATTTGATTCACTTAAAAGTGAAGAGCATATCCCTATTGTTGTTCCTTGTTCCAAACACTTCAAAAACACTTTTTCTTTTTCAACCTCGTTACAAAGAGGTTCTTAAAAATGGAAATGTGTGGTTAATTTGCCTCCCTTTCTTTCTACCACCTCAAACTCAACATGTTTGGATTTTTGATCAACTTCAAAAAGTTGAGAGCATGTGCCTAATGCTTTTTTCAAGATGGAAAATAATAGGGTTTTTCTTATTTAAACTAGATATAATTGAATTGCCACAAGTTAAGGGAATGCAAGCTTGTTTCGAAAAATACCTCTTTTGTAGCTAGCAAAGGCTAGGTGCTTTTTTGAGGTTTTTGATGCTTGTTTTCTTACTCACCTAGTGGCGATAGTTCCCACTCCGGCTCCACCAAAAAGTTAGTTAACAAAAAAAGGACAAAGTGAAGAAAACTTGAAACCAAATTGACAAATGCACCTAAGTTCTTTTGATCAAATTTATCAAATCAAGCTTAAAGAACCTAAAACATAAAATCAATTTAAAGTAGGAAACTTATTTTTGTATGCACTACTAATTTTTAGTAATGATCATAAAAATTCTCTTCTACCTCTAAAGTTTCCAAAAGATTTGCGTTATGAATTTGTTTAGAGTACTTTGTTAGAATCCTTACCTCTCTATTTGGCCTTGCCACCCTCGACTCCGGCTTCTACACTTTTAGGTACTGTTTCATCTGCAGGAAACAAAAAAATAGAGAATTAAAATAGAGAACAAATCAATTTAAACTCAATATCAAGTAGTAAATTCTAGTCATCATATAACAGCTAATAAGTGTTGTTTAACTATTAACATGCAGAATTTAAAACTTTGAATGCGGAATTTAAAGCTTAATACATGGCATTTAAAAATACATAGGCGATAAAGTAGAATTCAAAGGCGTTGCAGAAAGTTTAAATTGTGGTAGAAGACTGATCATAGGTGTCAAATGATAGCTAGCAGGTGGTGTTTCTCAGGTCACAGGTGACACTTTATGGTTCTAGGTGTCACACTTTATCTCACAGGTGGTGAAAGAAATTAAGACAGAGAGAGCAAGATTTTGGCAGGCGTCACTTCTCTGCTCACAGGCGTCATTAGATTGCTCGTAGGCATCATTTCTCCTGCAAACTACAAAATAAACACAAAAGTGATAGAAAACACACAAATTTTAAAATAAAACGAGGAAATGAGGCTCAAAGCCCCACGATGGGCGCTATTTGTGTGTGAATAAAGTACACCTTCAAAAAATTGATTTATTTAACTATAATTCTATGGAAGAATAAAGGAAATTTAAACTAAGAATTGTAATCAAATAAATAAACATCTCATGGATCTCTATCTAAGCTTTGTTAATAAAGCTCCCAGCCTTAATCTCTATCAATGACAATCCTAGAATGAGAAATTGATGATAGTAAATGCCTAATCTAGCTCAATTCTCTCAAAATTGCTATGATTTGTAATCCAAATGCTCAAAAATGATCTTAATTCTATCAATTTACTATGAAATTACTCAAAATGACTCAAGATGATATGAAATTGACAGGAGGTTTGATGCTTTGCATTTGAATTTTCTAGGATGATTATGCTCTCAAAATGACTTCTATTTATAGAATTTTCCCAAGTGTAGGGGGTGGAGTTAATTGTGTTGATCTCTAAGTTTTGTTGATCATTAGTGTCCCATACTTAGTCATTTATCTAGGAATTTTTATCTGGTCATCACTGCAGCCGAGCTATCTAGCATAGTCATTGCCAAGCAGATAATAGTTTCCAAGTCACACGGTTGCCAAGTTTAGTCCATGTCGAGCACCAGAGTCTTTTTGTGCTGAGCAAGACAGTTTTGTTATGTATGTCAAGAATGACACAAATTTTGAGGTAAACTATTTTGGGCTGACTTATCTAAGAATTTAATGTTTGCAATTGGATAATTATGCATTTAATTATTTGATCCCACTATGTGGCATGAAGCCAATCAGAAAATTGGAATACCTAAGCGGCATAAGAATTTGATCATGATTATTGATCTAGATCTAATTGCCAAATCTATAAAGTATATTAAGATTGATTCTTACCCTAATTGAAGAGTACTATGAGAGAAGGTGTATGCATACATGAGAGATGTGAGAAGGTTTGTTTTGAGAGAGGAAGCATAAATCTAGTAGAGTGAAAGTATAGTGAGAAGAAGAGTAAAGATATATCATATTATTAGATCAGAGAAGGTATTGAAAAGAGGAGATCTATTATCAGCATTAGAGTGCATATCGAAGGATCAGATATTGAGACATTATAACAAGTGTATTAGGTGAAATCTCTTAATAGAGTGGTTCTAACAGACCTTTCTAAATCTCTTAGTTGAGTGCTTACTTTGTTGTAAGTTCAAATCCTTTTACAAGGTAGATTGTAACGATCTGTAGCTCTTAACTAGGCAGAGCTTTAACTAGGTAGATTACATATTGTGATCAAATCTTGTAGCCCTAACATGCACACTTTATTACTGCAGTAGTGAAGATTTTGTGGGTATCATCCCCACCCAAGTTTTACCTTATTGGGTTTCTCAGTTACCAAATTATGTGTCTTATGTTATTTATTTACTGTCATGGATGCTACTAGAAGATAGATCAATTACATTTATGCATGATTATGGATCAATTTGTTTTAAGTGATAATTGTTTAAGATCTGATTCACCCCCCTCTCAGTATCTTGCTTTCCCATATTTTATTTCCAACAATTGGTATCAGAGCTCAGTTCTCCTATAAAAGGTTTTAATCATCTTGAGAGTATAGATCTTGAGATGGAGATTTACAAGTTGGGTAAAGTCATTGAGAATCAAAAGATTGAAATTCAGCTAGCATTACATCAGCTTGAGACAACAAGACATGAATTGAGAAAGTCCTTAATATCTAGGAAAGATTCGGCCAAACAAATGAATGACACCCATTATCAGGAAGAAGACACTGCAAGTCTATTTTAGAATGGAAACTCTACTAAGAGAAATGCAACAATTTTAGATCTACTAAAAAGGAACAATAAATTGTGTGAAGAAGTCAGAAACATAAAAAGAGAGCAAGAAATGCAAACAGTAAGACTATGTGAAGTAGTGGAACAAAAGAAGAAAGCTGAAGATGACAAAGCTATGGCTGAAGAAGACAAAAAAGTAATGTCTATTAGACTTGATGAAAGGACACATGATGTACAAATGATGAAAAATAATCAGGTTGACATGGTGAATCAAATGTTACTTTCAAATCAAGAGATCAGTAGGAAAGACATGGAAATTGTGAATCTAAGATCTGAGAACAGTCAATTGAAAGATGAATTGAGATCTGAGAAAGAACTTAATGAAAGATTGAACAGACCCAATGAAGCTTTGACTCATTTTGAAAACCTAATGGAAGCATCAAGGAGATCTAAAGATTCTTCTAGATTAGGTCACATCTAACAACATACATCTACTGAGAAAGGAGAATCATCTAAGATTGGTGAAAAGAGGAATGCAAAGTCAAAGAACATCAAACCTGTATGCCACCACTGTGGAAAACCAAGACACATAGCAAACATCTACCGAAGAAAGAATGGTAAGCCCAATCCTAAACCTAAGTTCAATGGCTATTTCTTTAACTATAAGAATTTTGGACATCAAGCACATGATATTTTGGGCAAAGGCAAATAATGCACCTCCCACACCTAGATTCAATGGGTATTGTTACAACTGTCAAAACTTTGGACACAGAGCACAAGATTGTAGATCTAATGCTAAACAATAATGGACATCAACAACACAAGAAAAAGTACCAAGGAAAGGTAATAATTACATTTGGGATTACAACACATGGCATAGTTGTCATTACTGTGGTGAGTATGGGAATGTTTCAGAAAACAACATAAAGACACATTTTAGAGGAAAATCCAAGAGTTGGATGAATGGAAGCCTAGTTTGCTATAATTGTCTGAAAATTGGTCACACTAGGAAGGATTACAAGACAAGGGTACCTGCTCCTACTATTGAAGAAATTAGAGCACAAATGAACCATACATAGATAAGGAAAATAGAATCGAGTAGCAACAAAGCTACTGAAGCTGAGCTCACCCAATCCAATGGATCAGGTGATCACACCATCACTAATTAAGCAAAAAGGTATGTAAGGAACTATGTTTATATCTCATATCTTTTATCATTTCCTAACATATAAAGTACAAAAGTCCATATTTGCATATGTTAAGATGCATTAGTACATATTTTTGAGACATGTACCTAGAAAAGTCAATATGCACTATAGGTGTCGAGAAACAATATTATTGTACACTGAGACTGAGTTCTCTAGTACGTGCCAAACTGGTATGGGTTGTAACCAAAATATAGATGAGTTTTGTGAGTCAGCTGAGGACAACTATTTGGCACTCACTCAATAGACAAAACATTTATTACAAACCTAAGTTTTGATTTTTGGAGCCTATAAAGGAATGAGCCGTTCAATACTTATTTTTACCTTGCGATTGAGAATTTCATAGAGTGTTGAAGCATTTGTGAACTTTATTTTTGCAAAGATCTTTTGAAGAATTCTACAACGTGTCCTCAGCTATCCTGAGTAAAAAGTGCAAATTTTGACATCCGTCGAGGTATTTTGTTCATCGCTTTGAAACCCTATTTATTTTGAAATCATGGCCGCTAGTTCTTCCACAACAATGAAGAGTATGGAGAAGGAGTTGCTAAAATTTCAATTGGTAAGGAGCGACACCTGTGCGCCTCCTAATTTTTGAGCAGTTCCTAAGAGTGCCATCCAGGGTGATCTAACTGGAGCCCTATCATTGATTCCACCTAAGGTACTCATGATTCATGATATTAGGTCATGTTATATGTGCAAGATAAGTGAAGTTGGCGATCATGAGCTAAGAGAATCTCACAACAAATTGTGTGAAGATGGAGCCCTAAAAGTTGAACACAAACATTTAGCCGAGAGAGGGTTAACTCATGCCCTAGACTTTTTGAGGGATTTCAGAATGGAATGGATCAATATTGTTCTGAGTCATATACATGACATGAATATATGGCTGGAAAATGGACCAGTTAAGATTAAAAAGGAAATCATCCATCGCGTAACTGGTTATCCAATTCTTAACGGGAAAAGAACCATGAGATGTCAGAGTAAGGAAAACATAGAAGAATTCACTGGAGCCATTTGGAATAAAAGAGGAATGACGATCTCTACTATTACATATTTGGAGCTTGATTTTGTGGTTAGGGTTATTGCTCATAATTTTTATCAGTCGATCCGATTAGATAGTGTCCCATGCATTACAGTCGACCAGGCTTGGAAGATTGTGAAGAAGGATCATACTTATGACCTTTCTGAGCTTCAACTGATGCAACTGGCTGAGAACCTTTCTTCAATTAGAAAGGAAAACAATTCAATGTGTAATTTTAGATCTCTACTCATTTTTATATTTTTCTACATACAGAATCCATTTCCTACTTTTGGAAACATAGTGTGGAAAACATACAGAACTATCACATAGAAAATCAATGTATTTATTCAGCAATTAGGTGATAATTTTGACAATGTGATGGGAACATATTTTGTCAAATTTAAGAAAAATATGAGATTGAGGAGTAGAATTCCCAGATCACTAGTTAAGAAACATTATGAGGATATATGTTTTTTGTTAGACACAAATTTCACCTATGTGCAGGCAGTAGTGTCGAGGGTGTCATGGCTGAGGCCATTACCTTATGAAGTGAACATTGGTGAGACATCAACAGCTATAACAACTCTATTGGTAGAGGAAATTAATGGTGCAGCCAAACGTTTTGGAAACTATGAAGAAGCTAAGTCCAAAATCTCTATGGATTTGAAGGCTGGCACTATGGAGAGAACAAGGAAAAAGATTGTCAAAAATATGAAGAAGATGGTTGGAATTGAGAGTGATGAAGAAGTAGAGGATGCACCTTTGGGTTTATCAAAGAGACATGGAGAAGATATGTCTAGTGAAGAAGAGGAGAGTGAACCTGAAGAGGATATCACTATGAAAGGAAAAGGGAAGCAGCCAGTGGTTTCCAAGGTAACTAAAGTAAGCAAAGCCAAACCTAAGGCTACCCCTCCTATTGCTAATCGAACTAGGACTAGAGCATTAACCATTTCATCTCAAGCCAATTTGACAAAATTATATACAAAGAAGAATGCTGGAGAGAGTAGTTTAGGGAAGAGAAAACAAGTTGAAACTAAGGCAGTGCCAAGCAAGATTGAGAAGAGATTGAGGAGAAAAATAATCTTGGAACAAGAAGATGATGAGGAGAAGATAGATATAGATGAACCTAGCAACATACCTACAACATAACATAAACCAATGAGCAATATTGATTAGGTATACAAGAATATTAGGAGTACAGCTGGTTTAGCAGTATTTAAATTTATCAATTATGAGAAGCAAAGAATAGCTAACAAGCATAAGATTCAGGAAGCATTAGTAGATATGATGTGTACATTCAAGATGACACCTATAGAGATAGGAAACCTCGTTCCTATAGAAATTTATGATATTTTATCACAAAAGTGGTAATATGCTTTGATGACTGAAAGACAGATAAGGGAAGGAACACTAGCTAAGGTCATTCTCAATTTAACCAAGAAAAAAATAGCTAAGTTTATTGAGAAATATCAAAGGAAGTTTATTCCTAAACAAAGAGCCTATGTAATTATGAAAAATGATGTTGAAGGTGTAGTACAATAGAGCACCAGAATATGGAAGGAAACTTTTGGGTTAATCACTAAAAAGGCCGATGAGAAAGGTGAAGGCACCTCAGAGCCAAAGGAAATGGAGGAAGAAATTGCTAATGATCAAGCAGAGACTGAGACAGAACCACAAGAGGAAACATGAGATGGGAAAACTATAGATTTGACAATGGATAGTCCCATTGACACTACACTTGGAGAGAACAACAATGTGGATGCCAAGGATCAGAATGAGCTGGTAGACACAGGTGTACAATCACCCATTCATACAATTGAAGCCAAGATAGAGAAAGAAGGAGAAAATGAGGTAATCAATACTAATCCACCTATTTTAGAGGTTGTACAAATATTTTTAGAGAGTGGAGATAAGATAGAAGAAATTGCAAATAAGCCTATAGAACAAGAGGCTATACAAGTGTTGGTGGATCTACCACACTCTGTATCATCTACTCTCACTGGACCCAAAATGGGTAGTATACCTGACCCGCAAGAAATCTTGACTCAAATGAAGGCAGCAATTGAAATTAATACTGACAAAGGAAAATATATCATATAACTCGAGCCGAGTATCAGCTCACCAGAGCTCAAGAAGAGGAAGCTAAATAAGAAAAAGTCACCAATCTTAAATGTCACATTGGATGAAGTAATTGTGATTCCTAAATGGGATCCTGAGAGTTTGACATATGAGCAGATTCAGAACCTTCAAGACCTATTCAAGAGGAAGAAGAGACAAGAGGAAATGAAGGGGGAACAAAATCAGAAGCAAGTTCTGCATGACATAAAGGACATTTTCGTTAAATATTTTGATATGGAAGATGTAAATGAGCAAGCACCAATACTGGAACAGTTAGTTCACATTGTGCAGAAAGTTACTGATGAAAATATTGAGGCAAATGACAAATTATTGCAATGGTCAGAGAGAAGATTTGAGAACAAAGTCTTGGAGAAGATATCTGGAGAAATTGCTACCAAACAGGTTGAACTTTCTTCTCTTGTTGAGATTCTTGAGGAAGTTGCGAATAATGTTTTTCATTATACAAAAGATTATGTGATGTAACATTCTTTACAAAGGATAATCAATAGCTTATTGAGAAGTTGCATTTAGATATGAAGTCAAAAACAAGTTCATTGAGTATGGATGCTAGGTCTAGCTCCATACATTTTGATAGGTTGACTCATGCACATAGGAGATTAGCTAAGCTTATGGCTGAAGATGACCAAATCAGGGCCAAATTAATAACAATTCAGGCTAATTTGATACCTCATGTGGAGGTTATTCAAAAGGAACTAACAACTGCACAAGAATTGGTCAATAGAGATTCTCATCTCTCTACTGTAGATAGTTTGGTAAGTCTAGCTGCCAAGCTATAAGTTAAGTTGGAGGTTATGAAGTTTGTTAAGGATAGTTGGGATACATAATTTGCATTGATATTACAACTTCATAAACCATTTTTGGACAAATAAAAATTAACCCCCACAGCTATCAGTGACAAAAACAAGGGGGAAACAGGACAAGAAATAGGCAAAGGACAGGAAACAGGCAAAGGAAAGGAAACAAAAAAAGATGTGTAGAAACAGGTATAAATTTCTTTGTTGAAGGCATGTATATTGTGTATGAACTATGAAGTATAATCTAAGGGGGGGTACATTGTGTACTTAGGAAAATTTTGTGAATGTAAATGATAAGTGTTTTTTCCACTAATATCAAAGGGGGAGATTGTTGATCTCTAAGTTTTGTTGATCATTAGTGTCCCACACTTAGTCATTTATCTAGGCAGTTTTAGCTGGTCATCACTGCAGCTGAGCTATTTGGTATAGGTCAAGCTATCCGACATAGTTGTTGCCGAGCAGATAATAGTTTCTAAGTCACACGGTTGCCAAGTTCAGTCCATGCCGAGCGCTAGAGTCTTTTTGTGCCGAGAAAGCCAGTTTTGTTATGTAGGTCAGGAATGACACAAATGTCAAGGTAAACTATTTTGGGCTGACTTATCTAAGAATTTATTGTTTTCAATGGGATAATTATGCATTTAATTATTTGATCCCACTACGTGGCATGGAGCCAATCAGAAAATTGGAATGCCTAAGCGGCATAAGCATTTGATCCCGATCATTGATCTAGATCTAATTGCCAAATCTGTAAAGTATATTAAGATTGCTTCTTACCCTAATTGAAGAGTACTGTGAGAGAAGGTGTATGCATACATGAGAGATGTGTGAAGGGTTTTTTTGAGAGAGGAAGCATAGATCTAGCAGAGTGAAAGTGCAGTGAGCAATAGAGTAAAGATATATTAGATTATTAGATCAGAGAAGGTATTGAAAAGAGGAGATCCGTTATCAGCATTAGAGTGCATATCGAAGGATCAGATCTTGAGACATTCTAACAAGTGTATCAGGTGAAATATCTTAACAGAGTGGTTCTAATAGACCTTTTTAAATCTCTTAGCTGAGTGCTTACTATTTTGTAAGTTTAAATCCTTTTACAAGGTATATTGTAATGATCTGTAGCTCTTAATTGGGCAAACCTTTAACCAGGTAGATTACATATTGTAGCCCTAACATGCACACTTTATTGCTGCAGTAGTGAAGATTTTGTGGGTCTCATCCCCACCCCAGTTTTACCTTATTGGGTTTTTGGGTTACCAAATTCTGTGTCTTATGTTATTTATTTACTGTCATGGATGCTACTAGATGATAGATCTATTACATTTATGCATGATTGTGGATCAGTTTGTTTTAAGTGATAAATTGTTTAAGATCTGATTCACCCCCTCTCACTATCTTGCTTTCCCATGTTGTATTTCCAACAAATTGATCATGATTAAGCCATGGTTGAGTGAGAGGCTTTCAAATGGTTTCAAATGGGGGGACAATTTCAATGATTGTCTCAAAGGTTGGGACAAAGAGACAAATTTGAGTGATTGAGATTCAAAGTTGAAAATGAGTGATTGAGATTCAAATTTAGGAGTGATCCATGTATTTTGTGTTCTCAATTCCCATTGGTTGCTCAAATTCATGTTGAAAGATATTAGGATTATTTAATTAAATCAATTAATTAAATTAGCCATGTAGGGATGAATAAGTTCAATTTGATTTTTTATTTAAACTATACAATTAATTGATTAAAATCAATTATATAATTTTGATTGTCCCTTTGTGGCTGATTTTTGATTATTTGATGTCATGGTTAATTAATCCTTTGATTTAACTTGATTTTTCCACTTTGATTGATAAATGTCCATTTGATTTGATTTTGATCCATTTTGATGCAATTTGATGAGATTAGGAGAAATTTGATGAAAAATGTAGATTTGGTTGATTAGAGAACACCTGGTCAATTTTGGGTGTCTACAATGATATTAAGAAAGCAATAACCAATGCACCAATGTTGACACACCCAGACTTTAAAAAGGAGTTCATCATTTATTGCTATGCCTCCAAACACACCATGTTAGTGATTTTACTTCAAGAGAATGAAGATAAAATATAGACACCTATTGATTTAATGAGAAATCCTTTGAAAAATCATGAGTTAAAGTACTCTTAGGTAGAAAAGCAAGATTTTGCAGTAGTAAAAGCATTAAAGCAATTCAGATTCTATATCCTACATTCGCACACTATAGACTTTGTGTCAGAACCCATGGTAAAGAGTGTCCTCACCTAGCAATAAATAGGGTGTAATACAAGAGGAGCTTGGATAGAAAAGGTTAAACAATACTATATATATAGATCAAGCCTACTAAGTTAGTTCATGGGAGAGGTGTGTGCAAGATAATAGCTGAGAATGAGCTCAAAAAACTGAAAGACATTTCAAAATTGTTGTTAGTAACCTACAAGATCCATGGTTCTCAGACATAGCTTACTTCCTGACCTACAAAGAATGTCCAGAGGGCCTTACTCTGAAACAGAGAAGGAATATAAAGATGAAAGCCAGTAAATATGTGATATGGGATGACAACCTATACAAGCAGGCCTTGGATGGAACCTTTCTCTGGTGCGTGGATATGGAACAATAATAGAAACTTTTGAAGGCATTTCATGATGAAGCTTATGGCAGACACTA
The DNA here is from genome assembly GCA_018584345.1 of Thuja plicata. Lineage (NCBI taxonomy): Eukaryota > Viridiplantae > Streptophyta > Pinopsida > Cupressales > Cupressaceae > Thuja > Thuja plicata. The sequence goes on along the minus strand of MU214057.1, from coordinate 95,787 downwards.
CTCTTCTACTGTCACAACGTTCAAAATCTTAAGGCATTGTTACCAATGGTTTGTGATGTTCAAGGATTTCTACCATTGGGTATCTCAGTGTGACAAATGTAAAAAATTCATTGGCAAGCCATAATTAACTTCTCTCCTTTCGAGACCGATAGTATTCTAAGGACCTTTCTAGCAGTGGGAGTTAGATTTTATCAGACCAATCAACCCAAGCTCAAGTTTTAGACATACTCACATCCTCACAAAAACAAACTACTTCACCAAGTGGGTAGAAGCCATAACAGTGAAAAGAATGACTACTGAGGTGGTTTGTGATTTTATCAAAGAAAATATCTTGGTACATTTTAGTGTTCCGTTAAAGGTAGCGACTGATAATGCAACATGTTTTTTCTCCTTTGAGATGTTACAATTCTGATATGATAATGGTGTTTCCCTAGCCCACTCATCAAATTATTACCACCAAGGTAATGACCAAGCCGAGTTAAGAAATAAAAAATTAATCAATATCATGAAGAATTTGGTGTTATAAAGCCAAATGAATTGGCACAAGAAATTTCTTGAAGCTCTATGGGAAGATAGGAAAACACCTAAAAGAGTGATTGGAATGTATCCCTTTGAATTGGTATATGGCACTGAGGCAAGCTTACTATTACCCATGGAGTTATCTACCTCTAAATTTTAAACGGTAGTGGGAGATTCTATTTTCCAGTATGCCCTTGAGAAAAGGGTTACGTACTTCACCAAGATATAGGAAGAGAGGGAAGACATGGTGGATCAGTTTTCCCTACATCAAGCCAGAGTCAAACACATCTTTGATAAGAGGGCAAGGCCTAGGAATTTCATGGAAGGTGATCTGGTGTTGGTATGGGAAAATAGGAGAGAACCTAAAGGCATTCATAGAAAGTTTGATTCATTATGGAAAGGTTTGTTCAAGATTCATCAGATTTGCAGGACTAACTCATTCAAATTGACATACCCAGATAAAGTAATCTTACTATTTTCATATAATGGGAAAGACTTAAAGTTGTATCAAATATGAATTCATGGAAAATAGGAAACCCTTGTGATTATATCATACTAGGTTTTAGTTGTGTGATTTTCCTTTAAGTCAGTTTTCTTAGTTTGGTTGATTTTTTTGTTGTGTGTGTCCCATTTTTTTGGGTCAGTCTTTATTTGAGTCAGAATGCAAAACTAGAGATGTCAAGTCCATAGCTTCATCCCTTGAAACCTTCATCCCTAGTCAGAGCTAACTATTGCTCCATTTTGATACCCATGGTTGAAAAATGGCCTCAATTAAACTTTGTCATTATTTAAAATTTCCTTTCCTTAGTTGTTTTACTGACAATCAGGAGGGATTCAGGCATCAGTCGAGAACAATTGTTAGAAACTGAGTGTCTAGTCAGAACTATTTTCCCTCTATTTTTCTTTGTCAAGTCAGTCCCTTGATCATAAAAGTTAAGTCAAAATCCTTCATTATTATTCAAGAAGTAAACTTCAGGCCTGCTAGGCACTTCCAAAACCATTGTTGAAGTCTATTTCTATAGATGGAACCAAAGAAAAAATAAAGTAGAGCTATTTGTTAAAGGTTTGTCATTCGGGAGAGAAATAAATTTACATAATCAAATTTAGAGTTCAAGTACCTAAGTGGAACCAAGTAAAGTGGTAGATAATTCATCAAGTAGAAGGAAGCAAAAAATATTGAATGAGCAAGAAGTATTGTTGGGACCCGACACTCAATTTGGAACTAACTATAAAGAGTGAGAGCCCTCTTTTTCATATAAAGAAAAATCAAAGGCAGATGAAAATAAAAGTTCCAGAACAATTTTTGGGTGCTAGAAGGTAAACAAGAGTTGAAAAATTAAAAATAAAAAGGTCAGGAATTTATGAAGTCAATTTGCCAGAACAAACCATAAGTTCATAAAAAATTGTCAGAACCCGAAGGAATTAACGAAACCAAATAAAAATAAAAGAGATGGAAAGAGAAAGTGCTTCTGGAGACACTGTCAAAGTCTGAAACTCAAGATTGAACAAAGAAAGGAAAAGAGAGGTGATGTGGCATTTCCATGCTTCACTGGCTTTTCTAAAGAATCATTGAGAGTGACAAATTCAAAAAAGGTGACATGCTTGACATGTGGGAAGTAAGTCGACATTAATAGTGAAAGTAAAAGCATTAAAGGCAACAAATAGGTAATAAATTTCTCTATATTAAATGATTCATATGGGATTTTTTCATAAGTATTCTATGGAGGATTGAGATGGATGCAAAATTGGAGCTAGGGCATCAATTTCCTGGTTTTATTTTTTGTGTTTACGGTTTACAACAAGGAAATTATAGTGAGTTAATCCTTTATTCTTAAGTTATGTTTTAGCTTAATTTACTCTTGAAGAGAGTAAATTTTTTTTATTTTTGTAAGTAACAATGAAACATAGATATATTGGTTATGATCATTTGAATGGTCTAGAATGTGCATGGAATGAAATAGGAGACATAAAATTGATGCATGTAAACTTTAGAGATTTCAGGGATAGAATAAGACCAGAGCCTAGGCATCCAATTACACAAAAATTGATTGATAGTGGTTTACTTCAAGCTTTCAGCTTCCCAGTTTCCCTCCACTATTTGGATTTATCAATGGAGTGTATTGCATGATATGACATGGACACCAGGGAAATAAAAACTCAATATGAAAGGGTGCTCATTACATTAGACAGGGTAACAATTCATAATTTTTTTAGGATACCTGTCACAAAAGCTTATGAAGAATGGGACTTTGCCTTATCCTAATCAGATTTTAGTGAGAAGAAAAATTACTAAAGGAATATAATTTCTAAGGATTGGTTCCATCCGCAGAGAAAAGGACAATCAAAACTGTCAAAATCCATTAATAACACCAATATCAAAGGTAAAATTACATACACCATAGTATTGTTGAAAAATTGAAGGGGAAACAAGGAATAAAACAACTTGGATAAGTGGATGACGTTCTTCTTCCGAATGATTTGCGTAGAGTCTGGATTCCTAGACTGGGAAAAAATAATTAGTGATCAAATTTGTGATTTGGTTAAAGCTTTCTGACTTAACCAAAGTTTTTTTATGTCATCCTATTTGATATACAAACTAGCTTGTAAGTAGGAATGGATAAGATTAGAGCATGTGGAAGAGTTTGAAGATGACATATAGGTTTATGATTTCTACCCTTGGTTGCAGCTATAGAATGGCTTCACAAAGTTTTGAAGAGTGAACAACACATTTTCTATGAAGCTAGTGAGGGAGTTGCAAGGTTCCCAGAGAAGAGGATTTCATTAGAAGCCACTACCTTGATAAAGACTTGTGATATATATTTTATTCATTTCCAACCTTCACTTATATTAAAATCGATGGTTACATTGATTATCAGTGGAAACTGCCCAGGTATGCAGACAACAGGATAATTATGGTTGAGCTATGCAGACAAATTTACAAAGTGAATAGATTATGTATAGGAAAACATAAGGAAAACATCCAAATTCCTCTCTTACTAGGAAATTATACATGTTTTTCATTATCAAATACCATAAACATGAAAAAGGTTGTCATTACGTATGGCATGGAGAATTATGAAGTCCTTAGGCACCATTTTGACCCCTGTGATTTTTTTAAAGACAATTTTCAATTAGGGCTTGTCTATTGTCGTGTTCCTAGTATGGAATATTTATAGTCAAATTGGATTGATGATTTAGAAGTTAGGAGAAGAGATTGGTCACACTTGAGAATTAACAAATCAAGGATTTCAATTGACATTTTGATATACAAGGAGTTGATGAAGACGAGTTGGATGTAGTGGACCCAAGATATTATGCTAAGGTGCATGGAACACCATTGACACCCATAAATTGGGAAGCCCTATAGATGGATGATATAGATGTGAAAAATGCCCTTGTTCTCAAGAGGGCTCAGAATTAGTTAGACAGAGTGAGAGGAGGAAATTAGAATACCAATACTTCAGGGACCCCCTCAAAAACACAAAGTTCTTCCACTCCATCAGTGCAGGTAACTCCCATTCCTTCTAATAATGTGATTGACTTACCCAAAGCATCATCAGGAGGAGGTGATGGTGAGCCTCCAGAAAAATTTGTAGAGGTCCTTCTTACTTGTGGAGGGGGATCAATTCCTAATATTGATCTCATTATAGATGATAGTGAGTCACCTAATAAAATAGGGGATGCTCTTCTAGAGGAAAATAAGGCATATCAACAGAGTCAAGAGGTCTTAGATGCATAGGTTTCTACTCAACTTGAAGTGCATATGGACAAAAGAGTGACATTGGATACTCAACCACCTATAGGAAAACAAAAGAGTTTCTCATTCTTAGCAAAAAAACAACAACTCCTCCTATAAGAAGAGTGCTTAATATCTCCCCAAATGATTTAATGGATGAAAATAAGGTGTTGGAAACACCTACATGGTTGGAAGAAACCATTGATAAAAAGAGGAAAACGAAGGAAAACATCTGCCCCCTGGGAGATTGCAAATTTTACAGAATACACCCCCATCAAAAGCCAAGAAATTAAGGACTTCAACCAAATTGTTTGAATATGATCAGACTAGACACATATTTTTTGAAGTGGCACAACCCGTGATGAGCAAAGAGTTAGACTATACTACAACATATGATTTTTTTGTGACAAGGATTGAAATTGGTGACCCCGCTCATAATAAGGACATTTTCCTATGGAGATATTAAAATGAATTGATCCATAAGAGGCTGGAGAAAACAAAAACATACAATGACCAACTCAAGTTAATAGTTCAATTACTATCAGAAATCCTTAAGCCTTTTCCCAACTAGCTTCTTACACTTTTGATCTAGTCCTTGACCTCACATCTGATCAGAATAAACAATTTATTAATCAATTATAATTAGATAGTTCTTTTGGGAGAGTTACTAGAGAATGGATCATGAATTTAAAATCAAGAGGAATGTCATTCATTCATAAGCTCAGTGAATCATATATTGCCTTGCAAGCCAGAAATGTAGTACTGGATAAGGTAAGAGTAGCCAAAGAAGATGATGTTACTTACAAGAATAATATGAATTTGATTAAGGACATAATGTATTTAACTATCCCCACTACAGTGAGTCAAGGGATCTTTAAATCAAAAGATCAACCCATAAAGAAGTGGCTTTTTAGCCTAGGGTATAAACTTGAATCCATAACCAACAACGTCAAGAATTTGAAAGAACAGTTGAGTGAAATGAAGGAAATGATAGATCAATGCCAAACTTATTTCCAAGACATTGGGTGCGATCTCAAACAGAAAGATCATTCTGGGGGTGTTACCACAGATACACTCAAAAAATTAGTATTTGCAAAATATTGACAATATCACTCCCCCTCAAAATTTCAGTATGGAAGAGCATGACAAGCTGAGAAAAAGTAATACTACCCTAATCTAGTATTCCACTAATTATCAATATTTCTATACTAAATATAAAGAAGTTAGAGAATAGATGATCTACAGGTCCATCTGTAATACCAACATCCAGATTCCTGAAATTGAAGAAATTTATGAGGTCGTAGCTATCATGCAAAAGTTCCAACAAGTGCAAGAAGCCCAACAAAAGGTGGTAGAAGCATCAACAATGGGTGGAGGGAATATTTTAGCACCATGACATATGTTATTGATTTACTTATGTTTATCTCTGATAGTTCATAGACTTTATTTTCCATTATAATTATTAATAGAAGTTAAAAAGACAGTTTCTTTGTAACCATCTCTGCGAGATGAAAAGATTGTATATTTTTATTTGAAAATCAATGCAAAGGATTGACACTTTTGGCTTGAAATTTTCCCTATTTCTATGACAATTGAGCGTGACTCAAGTTTTAAGTTATGTTTGTTGTTCATTAAAATCTTTAAAATCTTTTTTGTTGAATGGGTAAATTGAGGATGAATAAGATTAATGGATTGTAGGTGTTAACTGTATTTTAATATATGTGATTATAAGGTGTTTGTGTGATACTATTGGTTTTTTAATTTGCTTGTCTATGTTTTCATAGTTTTTCATTTCTATGGTTATACATTGTATCTAATTTTCATGGTCGTGGGAATGAGTACACAGAAATAATTTTCACATCTAAACATTTAAATTTTTATTTAATTGGTAGATATCTCATGGTGATGGGTACTCAGTAGATGCCTCTTCTGCTCTCTGGTTAAGAACATACCCCTATTATTTGGTAGATTAGATTTAATCATTTCATATCTATTTTAGGGAGTTGTACCTACCAATTTAGAGATCAACTCAATCATTGGTTTGTTCAACTATTGCTAATAGAGAGGATTTTGCAAGGGTTTGAGTCAATATTATTAAAGGGTCAATATGTTAACCAACACATCTAAAATCTTTTCAACATCTTTTCTATGTAATCACTCTAAGACAATGTCAATGTGTGATTTTTCTTGTCCCTAGTTATTATCATACCAAGGATTTTTTTTGTTGCATCCAAATCCTTCATAGAAAATGATTGTGCTAATTTATATTTAAGGTCATTTATATGTTTCATATTATACCCAACAATAAGCATATCATCAACATAATAACAAGATAATATATCTACAATTATCCAATCTCTTAAAATAAAAATAATGATCATAAAGGCATCTGTTATAACCTTGTTCAACCATAAAACTATCAAATTTTAAATACCATTTCCAGGGTGCTTGTTTCAGCCCATACACGATCTTATTCAACTTACACACCAAGCCCTCCTTACCTTTGACCTCATATCCTTGTGGCTGTTGCATAAATAAATTTCATCCTCCAAATCCCTATGGAGAAAAGTTTTCTTGACATCTAATTTTTCCAAATGAAAATCTTCTATAGCCACAAGACTTAGAGTAGTTAAAATTGAAGTCATATTAACAACAAGAGAAAATATATCATCAAAATCAATACATTTTTTCTATGCAAAACCGTTTACCACAAGTTTGGCCTTGTATATATTCTTGCCTAAATGTTCTTCCTTTAACCTATAAACCCATTTGTAAGGAAATGCTCTTTTACATTCAAGTAATTACATGTACTCCAAAGTTTGATTTTGTATCAAGGAATCCATCTCATCTTTCATTCCTTGCTCCCACTTCTTTATGGGTTCAACCTGCATTTATTTTGCATAAATTTCTGGTTCACCTGAATCAGTCAATAATATATAATATAACGAATTAGAATATAGTTCAGGATGTCTACTTATCCTAGAAGAACTTCTTACTAGAATTTTAGGAACCTATTGTGGTTCTAGGACCTATTCTGGTTGTTCAATACTTGTTGTCACTAGTTGTATTTCATTTACTTGGATTTCATCAAGCACCATGTGTTTTGTGTGTTCCTCTTATTTCTTCTTTCCATGTATTTGATCCTTGTACATTACCTTTTCATTGAATATTACATCTCTACTCCTAATAATTTTGTGATTCTTAAAATCCCATAAATTATAACCAAAATCATTAACTCCATATCCAATGAAAGTACACTTCTTAGATTTTGCCTCAAGCTTTAATTGGTTTTCTATATCAATATGGACAAATGATTTACAACCAAAAGTTTTCAAAAATTAATAGTTTATCTTTTTACCTTTCCATGCCTCCTCTAGAATACTACCATATAAGGAACTTGAAGGCCCTCATTTTATTGAGTAAACAACAATATCCAAAACATCTGCCCAAAATTGAAATGACAATCCTTCTTGCAATCTCATACTTCTTGCATACTCCATGATAGTTTTGTTCATCCTTTCAGACACACCATTTACTTGTGGGGTTCTAGGAATTCTCTTTTGTCTACAAATCCCATGATATGAACAGTAATTGTCAAACTCTCTAGTACAACATTCACCTCCATTATCTCATCTGAGACACTTCAACTTATTTCTTGTCTTATTTTCAACCAAGGCTTTTCATTTCTTAAATATTTCAAATATATCATATTTTCTAGGAATGAAATAGACCCAAGTTTTCCTAGTGATGAAATATAACTGATTGAATGTTTGAAGATGTTAAGTTGATGATCACCGAGCTATAGAAAGTTAATGCAAGACATTAAATTAATTAATGTTTTATATTATCAATGATGCCAACTTGATATAATCTGATTTGTTGTATACATAATGTCAAAGACTTCAAAGAACTAGAGAGATAAAGGTTATGCTATCAATAATGCATAAAAGTTTAGTATTCACCAAGTGACAACAAACACTGATGGGCAGTGCACAACGATCGATAGAGAACCCCAAGAGAAGAGTCACAGTGATACCTGAGAAAGAAACCCGAGCAAGCATTACCGACGAGCAGAACCACAAAGTTACCCGATGGACAAAGATGCCCGAGGACAACTGAAGTCAAGACCAAGCTAACAAGGAGTTAAACACCAAAAAGAACTGAAGTTCAGAAATGACAAAAGACTTAGTTGACAAGAGCTAAAGAAGGAGTTAACTGGTTGATAAACATTGTTTTCATCAACAAGTTTAAAGCTAGAGATAAGCTAGAGTTTTAAAGTTGTTTTATTCCAGTTGTCTAAGAGAAATCCGTGGGATAAAACTGAAGTAAAGCTTTAAATCAAGAAAGGAAAGAATTGTGGATCATGCTAAGAACAAGAAATTCAAGGACTTAGAAATGGTGAAATTATGTCTATAAGAGAGACAAGATAATTTATTATGAATTAGGGGAGTGAATAGAGAAGAGGATGCTGAAGAGAAACTGATGAAGAAAGAAGTCTTCATTCAGACCTGATCAAACAAGATGAAGCTAATATTTTTGTGGACACCGAGCAATAGAGAAACAACATCACCGAGCAGAAAGAAGTGGAGCAAAGGTATTGAAGGGAAACATTGATCAGAAACATATTATGAGCTTACAATAGATCTGAACATCTACAAAGCATAGTTGTATTTATGAATAGATCATATGTTGTTTCAGTTTAACCATTGGATCATAAAAGTCTCTTAACCGAGTAGGATCTAAACAAATCCTTTATATATTGAGATACATCCCAAGGAGTATCAAAAGGTTTATCATGAAGATAGCATAGTGAATGCCATATATCAAATGATAAACTGTTAGTGTTAAATCCTCTAACAAGGTCACACTTAACAGTGTGTTTGTAACCTTTAACATGGTTGGATCTTCACCGAGCTCACTTTAGAGGAGTGAAAATTTTGGGTTACCTGTCCCAAGTGGTTTTTACCTTAACAGGGTTTCCACATTAAAAATTCATGTGTTAAATGTGTTTATGAGTCATTACTTTGATGTTTTGTTTTACACATTACTAAAAAAATATTGATTGGTATACACAAAGTTATTTACTATATTTTGGTAAATGATAGACTGCTATTCGGTAAACATTAAGAATAAGGTTTAACAGTGAACTCCGAGCAGTAGTTATTTGATAAGATTATTTCAAGGCATACATCTTGTAGGATTGAAGATAACTAGAGGCTTATATTTGTGGTACACAATTTTTGGGTTGATTTATTGGAATATTTTTGAGGCCACTGATTCACCCCCCTCTCAGTTATTCTAACAATTGGTATTAGAGCTTGTGTGCTTAGAAAGAAGGTTTCAATACCTAAGCAAAAGATCACAAGATGAGCAAAAAAGATGTGCCCAAGTTGAACAAAGACAACTTTGCATCATGGAAAATCAGGATAAGACTCCACCTATTAGGTATTGGAAATGATGTTACTCACTACTTGGATACTAAATATGTGTTACCTACACGACCTCACACACTTGATAAATTAAGAGAAAAACATGATAACAATTGCATGATGATAGAGCTTGCTTCCTCACTCTCCGATGCTGAATTTGAAGATGTCAAAACCTGCACCTCTGCAAAGAAAATGTGGGACAAATTGAAGCTGGTACATGGAGGAGATGCTAATGTACTAAGAGCTAAGGCAGAAAGCATAAGAGGGAGGTTTGATGACCTAAGGATGAAAGAAGGATAAAATATCACTCAGTATAGCTGCAAAATCAAAGAGTTAGTCAATTCTATCTGAGGAGTTGGAGGTGTACTTGAAGAAAAGACAATGGTATGTAAAATCCTAAGAACCTTACTGCCTGTATATGCTATACAAGAGATGAGAGCAATAGAAAATAATAATGTTATTCTAGATAGTCTAATTGGTAGACTAATTTCATTTGAGATGAATAAATTTGATAACAGTGTCTTACCATATATATAGTCTTCATTCAAATCTTCTTTGAAAATAAGTAAGTCAAGTCATAAACACACTATGAGGAATGATAATGAAAGTGATAGTGATGACCAAGGACTTGATGAGATTGAAGCACCAATGGATAGAAGATTGCAGAGAGGCAAAGGTAAATTACCACTTGTATATTTTATTTGTAAAGAGATTGGAAACTTTGCTGCTAGATGTCCTAACAAAAGAAAAGAAGACAAAAGCAGTGACATATCATATGAAAAGAAGTTTGACAAAGGTGATAACAAAGATTACCAAAGAAATTGACAGTCTGACAGAAGAGATACTCGAGAATACAAGGACAAAGGGAAGAAAGCTTGTTAGCTAGCTGAGAACAAAGATGGAGATACCGGTGTTAGATTAGGTGAAATCCTAATCTCCCAAGAACACTTGCATGCATAACTCTGTCACATGGAAGAAGCAAAAGAACAGAAAGAGAGAGAAAAATACGGAGGCCAAAATATAAGAGGCATCATATTTACATTCAAAAGAATAATTTCAATAATGAACAATCTCCGTTATAAAATACAAAGAGGTGATTCCTTAAAAAGGAATCATGAAATCCTAAAAGGGAAACCCTAAGGTTGGCTTAAGCAACTAGAGTGAATAGGTGAGTTAGTAATTAGATCAAAATGATTTAATTAATAACCCAAAAGGTCTATTACTCTAACACCCCCCCTTAAGATAAGCTTAGGGAGAAGCAAACCTAGGAGACTACTGCAGAAAGCAAGAAAGATGGGTCCCGACAATAAAGGCCTGATCAGGTACCCAAGTACAAGAAATCTCTGTAAAGCGGGGAAATAGAGAAAACCCAGTGGGAAAAATGCTACCCAAAAAAGAGATAAACTAGATGAAGGAAACAAAACCTCCAATCTAGGGAATGTACCAAAGAAAGGAACAAGAAAGAGCATGTATAGCATCTCTGAAACATGAAGCTGCAAACACTGTCAGAAGTAACTGCTGGAACCCCCATTGAAATAGTGCATGACCAGGTAGAGAAGACAAAGTCTGAAGAGATGATTAATCAAAGAGGTGACCTCCAAAAGTAGGAATGAATGAGTGTATATATAGTAGATGATCCATCTCACTGAAATGCATAGGTGCCTAGCCACTACATCTGCCTAGTACATAGGAACAAAAACTGAATATGTAGATCACTCAACTGAACCAAGGAAGCAATGGAACCAACAGGTGAACCCCCCATAATGTTGAACAGGGAGAGGTGTGATAGGAACACTAAAATGCAATGCCAGAAACAACTGCAAGAAGAAGAGTCAGGAACACCCATAGTGTAGAAGAAGGTACAAGCATAGGGTAAAGGGTGGTGTCAAAGTAGAAGAAATGATCTTCTAGACACACATCATGGGGCAAATGTCATGGAAGGTACACTCACTTGACAAAGGTGGATGAGCACATAAGGCAAAACGTCATAACCCCCCCATGGCACTTTATAACTAAGTGCGAGTACAAACAAACACAAGGTGCTCAAAATCCAGATATGCAAAAGGAGGTACTTTATTTTAGTGTGTTTACAGAAAAATTAATGCTACAGAAGAGAAGTATACAATGCTCAGAGAGTCAGAAAGAGGAGTGAGCTAGAAGAATAGAAGAAGAGATCCCAGGACCTGTAGAACCCAAGTAATCCACCAGAGTGTGAAAGTGAAAAACTTGGAGGAGAGAGAACCTAGAGAAAAATCTAGAGAAAAGACCCCTGCCACTGAAAAACTCACTGAACTAGCTTTTCGACGATATCTGGTTTGCCAAAAATAGAGTCTGGATGAGCAAGATATGGCTCCCGGAAGGCAAAAATAAATATCAGACTTTGACAGAAAAAAATTATCAAAATGGTAGAACCCAAAACCCCAACCTCCACCATCTAAAAGATCTTGGAAAGAGCTTTTCGACGATGTAAAGAAGTCAGAAAAGTGCCCCTATTTGCTCCAAATAGAGCAAAAACACCAACAGAGGCAAAAAAGGGCTCCAAATTTTTTTTTATAGCCCCTAGGGCTTAAAAAATCCAAGCCCCTGGGTGTATGGCACACAAGGGGCTAAAGGACAGAGCCCTTGGTCACCAATGTGACCACCGCAAGGTTAGGAGGAGCTTGCGGGGCTAAAATCCTGCTAGGCGGCACGCATGGCGGTGGAGCCGGGTTGGCGGTGTTGGGCCGGCGGGGGCCGGGTGACAGTGCAGGCCGCAGTGGCGCCTTAACCATTAATGCTAGCTATGTTATTTTTAATGCAAAAAACCTAAAAAAAATGATTTTTTAAAAAAAAATTTCTCAGTTTTCGTGCCCATACGGTCCTGGAAACCAAATTTTTTTGCCTTAGAGCCAACGTTGTCCAAAATGGACAAATTTTATATGGATTCTAGGGTTTTTGCGTGCTCTGAGCTCAATGGTGATGTCTGTTTGAGCCCAAAGTGACTAGAAACAAAGCCCACCTCTAAATCCACATAAAAAACTCTAAAAACTTGAAAACCTCCTGCTTCTGAAACACTTCAAAAAAACACGAACAGAGAGCCGCAGGATGGCTCTGATACCATGATAGATTAGGTGAAATCTTAATCTCCCAAGAACACCTGCATGCATAAATCTGTCGCATGGAAGAAGCAAAAGAACAGAAAGAGAGAAAAAACTATGAAGGCCAAAAGATAAGAGGCATCATGTTTACATTCAAAAGAATAATTTCAATAATGAACAATCTCCGTTATAAAATACAAAGAGGTGATTCCTTAAAAAGGAATCACGAAACCCTAAAAGGGAAACCCTAAGGTTGGCTTAAGCAACTAGAGTGAATAGGTGAGTTAGTAATTAGATCAAAATGATTTAATTAATAACCCAAAAGGTCTATTACTCTAACAACTAACACCGAATTTGATGATGATATTGAGATGGTATTTGTTGCCATGAAGGATGATTCAGACGAAGAAGAAAGGTATGTTGAGACTGCACTCATATCTAAGGTTAGTAAGAATGATGTCTGGATTATAGATAGTGGCTGCACTCACCACATGGCTGGTGATAAAGAAAAATTTGAAACTTTTGAGTATTATAATGGTGGATCAGTAAGAATGGGTAATGACTCACCTTGTCCAATTGAAGGTAAAGGAACCATATAGCTAAATAATTTGATCAAATGTGAAAATGCATACTGGGTAAAAGGACTTAATTATAATCTATTGAGTGTTTCACAGCTAAATAACATAGGTCACCGAGTTTCATTTGAGAATAAGAAGGCAAAGATCTTCAATGAATCAGGAAGGTTGATCGGAACTGGTGAACAAACAAAAGGTAACCTATTCTATCTTGATGATATTAACACCACTTGATTAATGGCTAGAAATGAAGACATATGGTTGTGCCATAAAATATTATGTCATGTGAATTTTGACTAAATGATAAAGATAAACAACAAAAGGAAAGTAAGAGGATTACTGAGCATGTCAAAGCCTGACCATATCATGTGCAAGAATCGTCAAAAAGGTAAAATGAAAAAGTCTAGTTTCAAGAGAAAAACCTATACATCTAATGCTTTTATAGAATTAGCCCATATTGATCTATGTAGACCCATGAGAACAAAAAATTACTATGGCGATAGATATTTCATTCTCTTTATAGATGATTATTCTAGAATGATGACAGTTATGTTCTTAAAAGAAAAATCAGAAGCATTCAAGATGTTTAAATGGTATAAAGATATTATAGAAAAACAAAGTGGTAAGGAACTAAAATGCTTAAGATTAGATAGAGGAGGGGAATTTATCTATGATGAATTCACTAACTTCTGCAATGAGCATGGAATTAAAAGACAGGTTTCTGCATCAAGAACACCACAACGAAATGGGATTGCTAAAAGAAGAAATAGGTCCATTATTGATTGTGCAAGAACACTGATGATAGAAAAAGGCATCACACAAAATTTCTGGAGGGAAGCTATCAGTACTGCTATCTACACATTGAACATAGTTCAATTGAAGAAAGACAACAAAAAGACACCCTATGAGATATGGTATGGATACATACCCAATGTAAGTTACTTCAAAATTTTTGGAAGTCAATGTTATATTTTGAAAGATGATAGAAATGGAAAGATTGACTCCAAAAGTGAAGAAGGAATCTTTCTAGGGTATTCCACCAAAATCAAGGCTTATAAATGTCTTAAAATGTCCTCTAACAAAATAATTGAAAGAAAAAATGTCAGAAATGATGAATATGTAGAGAAAAATGATGAGGAAAGTAGAAAAGAAATAGAAGGCTACAACAGGTTTGTCTACAATGAAGAACCTAACACTCCGCCTGAGCAACAGTGTATCGCTCCCGAGCATCAGGATGCAAATACCAAAAATTAGGAAATTGCTCAAGATGATGTACCGAGTGATGGAGATCAAAATGAAGGTCAAGATGATGATCAAAATGATGAATAAAGAGTTGAACTGATACTTGCCAAGTATTTCAGAAGACACCATCCACAGAACCAGATCATAGGAGACAAGAAGGCTGCAATGAGAACAAGAAGTAATTCACTAAACACCAGATGTTTAATTTATGATTTTGAGCCTAAATATGTTAATACTGCACTTGAAAATGAAGAATGGGTCAGTTCTATGAATGAAGAGATAGAAAAAATTGAGAAGAACACAACATGGACATTAGTACCTAGACCAGATGACAAGAATGTCATCGGTGCCAAATGGATATTCAGAAACAAGCTGAATGAGAATGGAGAAGTCACAAGGAACAAAGCAAGGTTAGTATGCAAGGGGTATGCACAAGAATAAGGTATTGACTATGGAGAAACCTTTGCACTCGTTTCTAGACTAGAAGTAGTAAGAATTTTTCTTGCTTATGCTACATTCAAAGGATTCAAGGTATACCAAATGGATGTCAAATCTGCATTCCTAAATGGAATACTAGAAGAAGAGGTATACATTGAAAAACCAAAAGGGTTTGTTGATCTTGAAAAAATAAACATGGTATGTAGACTACATAAAGCCTTGTATGGATTAAAACAAGCACCTAGAGCATGGTATGGAAGACTTCACTCCTATTTCACAAGCATTGGATTTGTAAGAACATGTGAAAATAACAATTTGTATTTAAAAGAAGATTCTGATGATAATATTCTGATTGATGAAATATTTATTGATGATATCATATTTGGGGATAATGATATGTTATGTAAATATTTTTCTAATGAAATGAGCAAAGAGTTTGAGATGCCAATGTTTGGGGAGATCAAATTCTTTCTTGGTCTACAGATTCTTCAACAAGATGCAGGAATATATATCACACAATCCAAATACATCAAGGAAGTGCTAAAGATATTCAAGATGGAAGATTCCAAGCCAGTTGGAACACCTATGGAAACCATATGTAAGCTGACAAAGGAAGATAAGTCAAACAAGGTAAATTAGATTCTATATAGATCAATGATTGGCAAACTAATGTATGTTGTTCATACTTGACCAGATATAACACATGTAGTTGGAATAGTTACAAGATTCTCTGCAAATCCCAAAGAATCACACTTGACTGCTATCAAGAGAATTCAGAGATATCTAAAGAATACCGAGGACTATGGTCGCTAGTATAACAAAAAGGGAAAATTTGAGCTTCAAGTCTATACAAATGCTAATTGGGCTGGAAACTTAGATGACATGAAGAACACAAATGGATGAGCATTCTTCATGGGTGACATACTTGTCACATGGATCAGTAAGAAGCAAGGATGCATCTCACAATCTACTGTAGAAGAAGAATATGTGGCTGCTACTACAAACTATTCAAATATTGCATGGATCAAATAATTACCAGAAGGGATGAATATGAAAATTCTTGAACCAGTGATTATCTATTGTGATAATACCAGTGCAATAAACATATCAAAGAATCCAGTCATGCATGCTAAGACTAAGCATATTGCTATCAAGTATCATTACTTAAGAGAGCAAGTGCAACATAAAGAGGTGATACTAGAATATGTTCAATCGAAGGAATAATTAGCAGACATATTCACCAAGCCATTGCCTAAAGATACATTTGAGTACCTGAGAAAGAGAGAAGGGGTCCTACCCTTATCTATTAGTCACTAAGATGACTAGGAGGTTGCATCAGCCTACACACAATGAGAAGATCATTCATGTTGATGCAAGCAAAGAGATGGATTGTAAAAATACATCTGTACACAACAAGGTACTTATCTGCACCAAACACCAAAGATATTTTTGGCTAATACAGAGCTACATTGTTGATGAAAAGGGAAATTCAAGGAATATATTAAATAAAGAGATATGACTTTGGCATTGTTGTCAAAGGCAGAGAATACGTATAAGGGAGAGAATATCCAAATGGGAGAGATTTAACCTGCAAGGGAGAGATTACATATGAAATATCCAACATGATTATCCTAAGGGAGAGATTGCTATCAAAGGAAAAAGAGATGATCAAGGAGAGGGACAGTCAAAGAGAGAAATAACATCAGAGAAGATATTCTACAAAAAGGTAGAGATAGAATCAAAATTTTCTACATCTATCTGGTAAAGGGATTGAAGATTGAAGAAAGTACTTTGCAAGAATCAAATCTAAGCTAGAAGAGCTTACCGAGAACCAGAAATTTGTATTGGTTATAGAATAATAAGTTTGGTAAAGTTTGATGAAATACAAGTTATATATTTCATATTATTAGTAGTAATGTAGTTTGTTTCCATCAATGCCAAAGGGAGAGATTGATGAACCATAACTGATTGAATGTTTGAAGATGTTAAGTTGATGATCACCGAGCTGTAGAAAGTTAATGTGAGACATTAAATCAATTAATGTATTGTATTCTCATTAATGTCAACTTGATATAATCTCATTGGTTGTATACATAATGTCAAAGACTTCAAAGAACCAAAGATATAAAGGTTATGCTATTAGTAATGCATAAAAGTTCAGTATTCACCAAGTGACAACAAACACCGACAGACAATGCACACTGACGGATAGAGAACCCTGAGAGAAGAGTCATAGTGATACCCGAGAAAGAAACTCGAGCAAGCATTACTGACAAGAAGAACCATAGAGTTATGTGATGGGAAGAGATGCCTGAGGAAAACTGAAGTCAAGACTGAGCTAACAAGGAGTTAAACACTGAAAAGAACTAAAGTTCAGAAATGACAAAAGACTTAGCTGGAAAGAGCTAAAGAAGGAGTTAACTGGTTGATAAAAAATGTTTTCATCGACAAGTTTAAAGCTAGAGATAAGCTAGAGTTTTAAAGCTATTTTATTCTAGTTGTCTAAGAGAAATCTTTAGGATAAAACTGAAGTAAAGCTTTAAAGCAAGAAAGGTGAGAATTGCGGATCACGCCAAGAACAAGAAAGTCAAGGACTTAGAAATGATAAAATTATGTATATAAGAGAGAAAAGATAATTAATTATGAATTAGGGGAGTGAATAGAGAAGAGGATGCTAAAGAGAAACTAATGAAGAAAGAAGTCTTCATTCAGACCTGATCAAACAAGCTGAAGAATAGAGCTAATATTTCTGCAGACATTGAGCAACAAAGAAACAACATCACCGAGTAGAAAGAAGTGGAGAAAAGGTGTTGAAGGGAAAAATTGATCAAAAATGTATTATGATCTTACAATAGATTTGAACATTTGCAAAGTATAGTTGTATTTATGAACAGATCATATACTATTTCAGTTTAACCATTGGATCATAAAAGTCTCTTAACCGAGCAGGATCTAAACAAATCCTTTATATATTGAGATACATCCCAAGGAGTATCAAAAGGTTTATCATGAAGATATCATAGTGAACTACATATATCAAGTGTTAAATTTTTATTGTTAAATCCTCTAACAAGGTCACACTTAACAGTGTGTTTTTAACCTTTAACAGGGTTGGCTCTTCACCGAGCTCACTTCAAAAGAGTGAAAATTTTGGATTACCGGTCCCAAGTGGTTTTTCCCTTAACAAGGTTTCCACATTAAAAATCCATGTGTCAAATGTGTTTATGAGTCATTACTTTGATGTTTTATTTTACACATTACTAAAACAGGATTGATCGGTATACACTAAGTTATTTACTATATTTCGATAAATGATAGACTGCTATTCGGTAAACATTAAGAATAATGTTTAACAGTGAACTCTGAGAAATAGTTATTTGATAATATTATTTCAAGGCATACATCTTGTAGGACTAAAGATAACTAGAGGCTTATATTTGTGGTACACCATTTTTGGGTTGATTTATTAGAATATTTTTGAGGCCACTAATTCACCCTCCCTTTCAGTTATTCTAACACCTAGTTGCATCATAAATAAAAGTAAATTAATAATAAGTTCCATCAAGAGATTATACCTTAGCTAGTCCCCATACATATGAGTGTACAAGCTCTAACTTTTCATTCTTACTTTCCTTTCCAACTCTAATAAATGTAACTCTTTTTTGTTTTCCATAAACACATATATTTTTTATAAAAATCCAAATCAACTTGTTTCAAACGTGGCAATAAATTCATAGAATGGAGAAGCTTAATCCCCCTCTCACTCATGTGCCCAATTCGATTGTGCCATAGAGTTGTATCCGCTATTGTGGAAGCTAGGGAAATAGAATAATTAGTATTACCAGTACATAAATACAATGTACCTATCTTTTCCCCTTTGGCTATTATTAATGAGCCTTTAGTAACCTTGCAAATATTTTATGTGAATATGACTGTGTAACCTTCACTTCCTAGTTTTCCTACTGATATTAAATTTCTTCTTAGATTAGGAACATGTCTCACCCCTTTCATAACCTATTGATTACCATTTGGTAAATTTATCTGTATGTTTCCCTTTCTAACAATTTTTCATGGTTCATCATTACCTAAATAAAATCGTCCAAAATCACCTTGAACATAGTCTATAAAGTATTCTCTATGTGGCGTGGCATGAAAAGAAGCCCCTGAATCTAACACCCAAGAATCAGTAATATTATCCAAAGAAAGAATCAAAGAATCTTGTAACACATATCACATTTGCTTCCTTGTTATTTTCTTGTTGTCCATCCCCTTGTTTTACCTTTTGAGACCAACAATCTTTCTTCAAATGTTATTTCTTTCCACAATACCAACACTCCATATTTACCCTAGATTTGGATCTACCCTTTTTGGATTTCCCATGATTACTTGGGATCTTTCCTCTTTCCCTCTGTTGTCCCCTATTTTTAATAGACAAATCATTACTTTATGTCTCACCTGTGCTTTTCTATCACATTTCCTCGCTAAGGATGACACCAACAACAACATCAAACTTTAAAGTGTTTGAACCAAAGACAGATTTACTTACAACCATGACCAATCCATTCCATCTTTTAGACAATGGGTATAAAATCAAAAGATCCCTAACGTCATCATCAAAATTCACTTTTATAGATTTTAGCTGACTAGTAACCATGTTAAACTCATTCAAATAATCACTAACAAAACCACCTTCTAGCATCTTCATATTAAATAAATATTTCATAAGAAATACCTTATTTGAGGTTGAGGGTTTCTCTTATATTTTGTCTAATGCCTTCATTATATCCTTTATTTTTGTTTCTTTGACTATATTAAAAGATGTTGACAATGCCAGGCACAACCGTATTGCTCCCAGTGCATTCCTATCAAGAAGTTCTCATTATTCATCTGACATAGTCACTATATTCTTTTCTTTTCCACCCAACGTTAAGTAAAGATCCTTTTGTTATAGATAATATACCATTTGTATCTTCCATAGTTGATAGTTTTATCCTTTGAACTTATCAACATTAAGCATGCCTCTTAACCATTGCTCCCACTCAAATTTGACATTTCTTGCCAAATTAGTAAAATATACACCACTCTAATACAAGTTGTTAGGTTTTAGAGAAATATGAGCAATAAACAATATTAAGATAATGCAGAAATAGAGAAGACAAAAAATAACACATAGATTTAATGTGGTTTACCCAATATAGGATACATCCACTAGAGAAATAAACGTCCACTTGTTTTGTCATCCAGCCAAGATAAAATTACAATTTGATAATTTCACATTACACCACCACTTATTTATAGGCCTTTTAAGAACTTTACCAATGTTGGTTTTCAAAGGTGAGTTAATAAATAACTTAAAAATGATTGACGAGTTAACAAAAAATTCTTGATTAGTTAACCAAAAAAATTGCATGATATATGACAAGTGTACAATATTTGCATGATCAAGATCCACATACCAACACACATTTCCTTGAGGCATTTTAATTTTTACCAAATGGCTCATTTTGTCACCACATAATGCTCACAAAATTGCAACCTTGAAGCCCGTGCCCTACTCAGAATATTACCTAATATGCTACCATGATCCTTTGATGGTTTCTTGATTATTTTTTGTTTTGCTTCTAACCCATGACCCTTGGCATCTTTGTGAGTTACAGATTAGGGTGCAGGTATTATATATTTTATTAATAGGGGAGATTTATTTGATGATGTTATTTTAATGTGTTTTTGAAATGAATTCTTAATCCATAGAATGAGATCACTTTCATTATTATTTTGGCATATTTTAAATTTTACTTATTTTACTAATTGGTTTGTCCGATGGAATATTTTGGTTGAAAGATGATCTCTAAAATGTTTATAGAGTACAAGGATTAATTATAGTCTAAGTAACCAAGAATCTAAGAATTGTCATTTATTTATCCTATTTATTTCCATAAATTTGTAGTTTGTACCATATAGATGTTTTGTCACAACATGTGTTTTTCCTTGCCACATGATAGTTGATATATGGGTTTCTTATACTATAAAAAGGTAATTTAAGATTGTATGTGGTAAAATTGGCCTTGTCATTCAACCATACACTTCAACATAGTCCTTGTTCATCAACCACATATAGAAGTGAATATGAGTTATTCATCATGCATGCCTGTATGATTCGACCTGTTGCCTTCTATCTAGATGGGGTTTCAAAATAGCTCTTAGAACGAGAGTCTCACAACCATAGACCGATCTAAGAATGAAGGATTTTTTTCCGTGAATGCAATGCAAGATAATGCAAGATTACTCTAATAATTGAAATGATATTAAACTAAGACATGATTGCAATGCAATTAATCTAATAAATTGACATTAATCTATTGAAAATGATAGCTAAATGTAAATGCGATGATAAAGTGTAGCAACAATCCAGTATTCTAACATTGCATATTTTCTCCGGGCAGGTTTTGAATGAGGAATGGGAGTTCTTTTATAGACTCAGAGGTGATCAGAATAGAAAGTTTCCTTTTTGAAATAAAACAGATAGAAAAGCCAGTTTAAAATAGAAAGATTTCTTTAAAAGAAAACAATAAATTATTTTCCCTTTGCTTTAACTGTTTTCTTTCTTTGATTTTAACTGTTTTAATTATGATTTTAACTATTTTAATTATGATTTTAACTATTTTCTTTCTCTTTAAAGCATAGTTAATTCAAAACTTCTATTTTTGAACCGATGAGAAGATTTTTTGAGAGAATATTTAATTAATAAATAGAAT
The DNA here is from genome assembly GCA_018584345.1 of Thuja plicata. NCBI lineage: Eukaryota > Viridiplantae > Streptophyta > Pinopsida > Cupressales > Cupressaceae > Thuja > Thuja plicata. The sequence continues at coordinate 74,016 of MU214057.1, read as the reverse complement.
ATGACCTCATAAATGTGTTTTTCTCAATTATTTGAATAATTAAATTCAATTTTTGAAATGAGGATACTTATTTAATAATTAAATATTATTTAATTCCTTTTTATGTGTTTTAGCTAAAAGGGGTGAATTTAATTTAATTAAAGTGCTAGGACTTTATAATTAAATTAATTCAATCATAGGGTTTATTTAGCTAATTGATATTTAGGAATTAAATATAATGTATGATTAATGCAGATTTAGGATTTTCTACATTTGATACTCAGGTCGAGTAGAGTTAGTCAAAACATATAATTGCCTAGTACAATAGGACTTTGATGATTCAGAATAATGACAAATGCAAAAAAATTGGTTAGGGTTGCAAGATGCCAATTTTGGGGTGTTACATTTTGTCCCTCTTTGAATTGGTGTGCGAGTAGCGCATTAATTCAAATAATAGTCTGATGCCTGAAGCATAGAAGAATAGATTTGAACATTGGTGATGCAAAGTTCAAATGATGAAGATTTCAGAGCCATCTCCAGGACAAAGCTTAACTCTCTGAAGTCTAGGTTAGATTGCCAAGATGCCGGTCAAGTAGAGTTTTTGAGGGTCATCTCCAGAATGAATCTTGATCCTCTGGGATCCTGGTTAGAATGCCCCGATACCTAATAGATTAAGATTTTGAGAATCATCTCCAGAAGGAAGCTTGATCCTCAGTGATCCAGGTTAGAATGCCCTGATACCTAATAGATCAACATCTTTCAAAGACTATCCCCAGAACAAGGTTCAACCTTCAGGAGTCAGGGTTAGATTGCCCCAATACATGTCCACAAAAATATAGTCAAATAGAGATTTTTAGGACTATCTTCAGAATGAAGCTTAGTCCCCGAATATCTAGGTTAGATTTCCCAGACACTGGTTAGATTGATATCTTTCACAAGACTGTCCCCAGAGCGAGGCTCAACCTTCAGGAGTCAGGGTTAGATTTCCCCGATACCTATCCAAAAAGATGGTCAATAGAGATGTTTAGGACTATCTCCAGAACAAAGCTTAGTCCCCCAATATCTAGGTTAGATTGCCCAAACACTGGTTAGATCAAGTTTCAAAATCATCTCCAGAATGGAGCTTGATTTTCAGGAGTCAGGGTTAGATTTCCCCAATTCCCAATAGATGAGATTTCGAGAATCATCTCTAGAATGAAGCTTGTTCCTCAGGGATCCATGTTAGATTGCCCCGATACCTAATAGATGACAAGATGTAAGGAACAAATATGCCCTTATTGATTGTGGAGTATCCAGTTTTGACTATGAAGTATGAAAAACTAAAAATGCCCCAAGTGATGAGATGCCCCTAGCAATGAGGACTTTTGAATATTAGATCAGATTGATTAAAATAGATTCAATGATGTAATCATCCTGCCCCCTCAGGAGAGAAATATAAAGATGACGAAAGATTCTAGAAGAACTTAGAATAGATGATGAAATATTCCAGAAGAACTTAGAGAAAATTACGGAAGGTTCCGGAAGGATTTAAAATGTGATTTTGGGTGATTTTAGAATTGTCAGATTTTGATTTTGATCCTGAAAATGGATTGAGCATATAGCTGAAGATAGAGAGCGATGATCAAAAACTTGTGTAACTTGATGAAGTTAGAACGTTGAATAAGAATCCCTCAATGTATGAACCCAGGAGTATGTAATGGATTATCAATGCACTGCTCGCACATCAATTCAAAGAGGGGCAAAATGTAACACCCAAAAATTGACATCTTGCAACCCTAACCAATTTTGTTGCACTTGTCATTCTTTTGAATCATCAAAGTCCTATTGTATTAGACAATTCTGAGTTTTGACTGACTCTACTCGACCTGAGTGTCAAATGCAGAAAATTATAAATTTGCGTTAATCATACATTATATTTAATTCCTAAATATCAATTAGCTAATGAAACCCTATTTGAATTAATTTAATTATAAATTCCAAGCACTTTAATTAAATTAAATTCACCCCTTTTAGCTAAAACACATAAAAAGGAATTAAATAATATTTAATTATTAAATAAGTATCCTCATTTCAAAAATTAAATTAAATTATTCAAATAATTAAGATAAACACATTTATGAGGTCATATTCTATTTATTAATTAAATTTTCTCTCAAAAAATCTTCTCTTCAGTTCAGAAATAGAAGTTTTGAATTAACTGTGCTTTAAAGAGAAAGAAAACAGTTAAAATCATAATAAAATAGTTAAAATCAAAGAAAGAAAATAGTTAAAGCAAAGGGAAAACAATTTGTTGTTTTCTTTTAAAGAAAGCTTTCTATTTTAAACTAGCTTTTCTATCTATTTTATTTCAAAAAGGAAAATTTCTATTCTGATCATCTCTGAGTCTATAAAAGAACTCCCATTCCTCATTCAAAACCCGCATGGAGAAAATATGCATTGTTAGAATATTGGATTGTTGCTGCACTTTATCATCTCATTTACATTTAGCTATCATTTGCAATAGATTAATGTCAATTTCTTAGATTAATTGTATTGCAATCATGTCTTAGTTTAATATCATTTCAATTCTTACAGTAATCTTGCATTATCTTGCATTGCATTCATGGAGAAAAATCCTTCATTCTTAGATTGGTCTATGGTTGTGAGACTCTCGTTCTGAGATCTATTTAGAAACCCCATCTAGATAGAAGGCAACAGGTCGAATCATACAAGCATGCATGATGAATAACTCATATTCACTTCTATATGTGGCTGATGAACAAGGACTATGTTGAAGTGTATGGTTGAATGACAAGGCCAATTTTACCACATACATTTCTAGCACCCACCGTGGGGACGAAAAATCATATTTTGGCCTCATTTTATTATACTTATTTCAATTTTGTGCTCCATTCATATGTCTCTGACATGAAAGTTCACGCAAAATTTCTCACATAACCATGTGAAGTTTTGCAAGTACATGCATTTATTCATGTACGATAGTGCATTTCTTCACGCGAGCCATAATAATTCTTCGCACAAAATTTAACTCCAATAACTTTTAAATTGTAATTTTTGATCTCTATTTATGCTGTTTTCTAACGATTAATGTTTGCTGTTTGCTGTTGACTGTGTTTTTCTAGTTTCTATCTTTAAAACAACTTAATGGTGGTTTTTAGGATGCTGAGATGAAGAAAGCAATTACAAACTACTAACGTATTTACTGTAGGACGCTTGTCGAAGACATACGTGTTTTCACAAAACTCTTATGTCTATTTTTAGTAGTTAGAACACACTTCGATTGGTGCTTAAAATGAATCATTGTCTTTCGTGATTGAAGTGTTTTCTAGATTGTAATTCCAAGAACTATATGAATATATCCTCTCCCCTCACCTTTATGGATCTTGGGAGTAAGAGAAATTCATATGATTCTTCTAGTGTGGCTACCTCCCAAGAGCTTTAGTAGAGCCAGTGAGAGTGGATGCCCAACTGGTAACAGGCTAAAGCCAAGCCCTTTTGAACTGGTATATAAAAAATGCCATTATGATTAATCTCACAATGGAAAGGTGTGAATTCGTTGTGGCAACCAAAATCTCCGCCAGTACTCTAGTGGTGCGTTAAAGTCTTGACATCATTAAGGTGAAAGCCTTGCTTTAAGGATTAGGAGAGCCCCCTTGATTGGAAAAATGACTTGATCACAACCACCTGAATGGATTCCCTTACTACACACTTTTGTTATAGTATCCAAAAACCCTCTATCTATTGGCGCGAAAGGTCAGAGACCAACTAAGACACCCCATACTTTTACAGCTCTTAGTAGAGACAACAACCCTTTGAGAAGAAATTCCTTTGGGGCTCGAAGCTTGGTGTGCTTGAGAAGTGAGTGCACATGTAAGGAGCCTATGCCTCCAGGCTTCCAAGTTGTCCGCTATGAGTAAGCATAGCTAAACTTTGGTTCAAGTGGGGATTCAACAGATACTGCCCTGGCTATCCTAGGATTGTGATGTGTCTGTTTTGGTACTAAAAACAATCTCGATGATGTGTTTTGCATGAGTGTTTACTGAAACAACAACAAGAAAAACAATCAAATGATCTGGAAAACTGTAAACTTTGGATATTTGCCTATCTTGTCTTATCTGAAACTCTGCCAAAACTCTGTCGAAACTATGTCAAAACTCTATCGAAACTCTGTCAAATTTGTTTCAAAAACTTGTCAAAAATTGGTCTTTCATCGGTCTATCCTACTACATTTAGTCTATTCTAAAATTTGTGCTGTCATAACGCTTCTGCTAGTTCACATGCAACTGCAATCTGTTGTTAGTCTAACCTATTGCTATCTTGAAATCTAATGTTGTTACACTCTTCCAATTGATCGAGTCCTTTGTTCAATCTTATCTTCTTTGTCTGTGTTGTCCTTGTTCTGAGTTGTGAGAGCAGGTTTGTTAACCTTGACTCAAGATCAGAGTCTTTTGCTATCCCCTTCTTAGTTGGATGTTCATCTCTTGGTCTCTTTGGTCTTGGAATTGCATAACACTTTAGGTATCATCACAGTGTCGGTCAAGCGAATCAACTTATTTATGCCTGTGTGAACTAGAAGGCATTTTAAGGAACTCTGGAAATCTATCACCTTGCTATCTAATTCTGTATTCTGCTATGAAGGTTCTGTCCGAATCTTCACAAATCCATGCTTTCATCAACATCATCACTAGTCTGTCTTTGAATGCAATCTGTTGATAGTCTGACTCATCGCTGTTTCAAAATATGACTCTGTTGTGCTAGTCCAAGTGACCCATTATCTATTTCAATCTTATCATCTATGTCTATGTTGTCCTTATCCTGAGTTGTGAAAGCAGGTTCGTCAACCTTGACTCAAGATCAGAGTCATTACTACCTCCATCTCAGTTGGACATTATCTCCTTTGTCCTTTCATCTTGGACTTAATCAGCACTTTAGATATCACTTCAGCACCTGCCAGCCAATCAATTGATTCATCATACCTTCTCTTCAATCTTCTAAGCAAGTGCGCATTCAGACAATCTTACAATGTCTAAAAGCAAAGAAGAGATTCTTAGGGAAACTTTATTAAAACAAATTCAAACTTTGGAATTTGAACTACAAGGATTAAAGGGGAAAAAGGATACTTCATCTGATGAATCCTCATTAAGATCAACCTATCCTTTTTTATTTGATCATGATTCTTATATCTCCACACTTCCTTCCAACATGGCTAAATCTTGGTATGAGAATCCCATCTTTGATCAAGAACAGTTTTATGACAATCCCAACTTTGATCAAGAGAATGTAGAGGAAGCTATGACAACATCAGATGAAATCCTTTTCTATCCACAAAAGAAGGATAATGCAAGTCAATATGCATCTATTTATCCTTTAGAGAGAATCTTTACTCCTTTGGGACAATCTTATCAATCAACATTGGAGGAACTTCTTGAGCATAATCTCATCACATTGCCTCCAACCACATCATGTGGATTCAGATTCTTGAGTAACTATTGTGCATATTATCGACATAACAAGCATAAAACTTCATATTGCATGGATTTGAAACATAAAATCCAAGCTCTCATAGATGATGGCATAATTAAACCAAACAATCCTAATGATTTATCTAAAGAAGAACAAGATACTAATCTCAAGCATGATCATTATCAGAAATCCATGTCTAGCAATGGTTCCCATATCACATTTACTTCCTCCACCATTCCTCCATCTCCTAAAGCTTCATCATCTGTATCAAGGATTGAACCTAATGATGACTATGTCTACCCTCAAGGACTACCTCTAAAAGAGATCCAAGCTAATCAACAAACATATGCAAGCCTTTCTCGGGCTTCAAAGATCATAGACCCCAAGCTTGCATGTGCTTCAACGCTTATCATGCCTACTCAAAATGATACTCCATTAGCCTTTAAAGAATCCCTCATGCATATAAAAACTCCCACCTTGTCTATAGAAGTGGTTCCATGTCAAGGAGACAATCCAAAGTATGAAGAAACAAATATCAGTAGTGATCAAGATCAAGATACCATCCATCCTTATCTAATGGTTGACCAAATTCATGCATCTCAAGAGTCTCATGATGATTTTATCATCCCCTTCCATTTCTTCCCAGAAGAAACTCTTACATATCCTATATCTTACCCAGCTCCCAAGCAAGATCAAGATATCCTTTCCACCATCTCTAAGGAACCTATTAAAAATCAAGAGAAAAGTACCCTTTGTACACCATCTAAAGATCCTTGTCAAGATTAGAGCATCCCATCATCTGCTTGTCATGCTCTTCCATATCCAGAAACTATCATTCCTCAAAATCCCTTGTGTTGGTTGTATTTCCTGTTTTTGTTGCCTTCCCTTGTTCTTTGTCTCATTCTCTGAAAATTTTCAGGTTTTCATGCATATACCTTGCCCAAGTTGTCAAAACCCTGAAAACCCTAAAGCCAAGTATTAAACGATGCATGTTTTAACCCTCAGCCATGTCTTATGTTTTGTCATTACCTTTTTCAGTCACTTAAGACATGTGCTTTAAGTCAGGTCGCTTGATCACGTTACCCAGATCGAATATGCCAAAACCTCTCCCGGCTTTGCTTTTGCCTTGTGTCGCGTAGTCTTGTTAAGAAATTGAATATTCCATCAGTGTCTCGAGACTTAGCGATCTTTCTTTAGTCGTGATGTCGCTTGAACTTCATGTTATAAGTTTTAAAAGGAGCGGGACCCACTTCAGTCGGGTGATCGCGAGAAGAGTCAACAGGTCAAAGGAATGTTCTCTGACTTCGCGATTCACTTCATGTCGCATGATCGCTAGATCAAGACATTCAAATAGTTAAGCTTTTCCTTCAGTCACGTGGTCTCGTGATAAGTTGGCAGTTAAGGGATAACAGTCCCGACCCTGTGACTAACGGTTTGTGGTTAGTGATTTCCCTCAGTCGGGCTGTCGCCAGAACAGGAGTGATGACTCAGTTTTCAGAATGCTTTCAGTGGACGAAAGAATAGATGCCATCTATCACAGAACTAGTGGTTTTCATGAGGTCACCAGAAGGAGGAAAGAGATCAAGCGATAAGGAGACTAAAGTGTTTTCACCCTCAGTCGCAAAGTCTCCTGATGATTTAAGGGCATGAGGAAATGTATAGCGATTAATAGACAGCCGTGCGATGGAAAGATGAAAGGATTTGACGGTGGTCGCTAAGTCTGGTGATAAAAGTGCCCCAGGGAGAAATTCCTTCCGACTCAGCGATTAAGGTCTGTCGCGAGGTCGCTGTAAACAGAGAAAGGGTACTTTTTTAGTAATAAAGGTCATGATAAACTTATCACCTGACTCAACGACTAAAGGTTGTCGTGTAATCTCAAAAAGAGAAATGAGCATCCAGCAACTTAGCGATAACGTTGAAATGTTAAAAGGTAACGGTTTGTCACGAAGTCTGATGAACAAAGCTGAGTTAAAGTTAACTCTATGCGACTTCAGTTTCACCATAGTCGCCTGATCGCTAGAGAGACTTGGGTCAGCCGAGGTAAAAGAGTTACATTGTCGCCAAGTCTGAAGAGTAAACCATGGTTAAGGAAATGTGCTCGCGACAAAG
>MU214057.1:49755-61263 GCA_018584345.1 Thuja plicata | reverse complement strand
ATCCTGTATATGATTATGCTTGGTCATTTACAAGGTATTTTATAAGCTGGTTCAATAGAGAATACATGACAAATCAGTGTCCACATCAATAAATACTGTGTTAACAGCCATCTTAAAAGGTAAAACCCGCCTGAGCATATGTGGAGCTCAAAAATGAAGAAGGACCTTATCCAATCCTTAGCAATTAGGCTTTTCTTGTCTCTGAATCAGGAATAGAAGGTACAAGGTTCACATAGACATTTCAAGCATTGTGATTCATACAAGAAAAATCCCTAACACCTTGCATAGAAATAAATCCAATCAAGCTTCAGCTGCTCCTATCGCAATTGCTCCTATCAAAGATGCTCATGCACCTATTGATATAAAGGTGAATTCAAAAGATAAGAGCCTTGGTCATGAAACTCACTCTAAAGATGTTGATATCCCTTCCACACCTTATCTCCCTTCATTCAAATGTAAGCATCATCCTTCGCTATCCTCCAAATCCATCCTTGGTCCTTATATTCCAAGGCTAAAACCTTCAAACCTTCCATCTATATTGGGTCTTTATGTCCCTCCATCCAACATACCTATCACTAATAGCTTGTCATCCACTTACCCTATCCCCTATCAAGATCAACAAAGACATGCATCCTTGAACTCTCCCTATCAAACTATCCATATGAACCAGTCATATCAGCCCTATTCATCCACAATTCCCAAGACTTTTGGAAGCAATTTGGATGTGCAACGAAGAAATAAGAAATACAAGAATCCACGTACATATGAAGATCACTATGTCCAATCTAATCAACATGTGACTACAAAGAAAAAATAAATATTCAAGAGAACACAAGGGTCCACTGAGAAAAGAATAAAATCAAAGCAAATATGGGTTTCTAAATCCATTATGAAAGAATTGCATTCTAAATAATCTGATATAAATGGAAAATCAAAAGCTATGTGGATTCCCAAGTCTCTTCTAGAGGACTTGGATACAAAAATAAAAGCAAAATTTATGTGGATTCCCAAGTCTCTCTTAAAAGGCTTGAACAAAAAGGAAAAATCAGAATTGGCATCCAAGCTTCCAAAGGCTTCCACTCTATCTCCTGTCAAACATTTTTCATCTCTTAAACCTATTTTGGGTCCTCATGTCCCAAAATCTATTGTTTTGAATATGTCTTCATCCATCTTGGGTCCTCGTGCACAAAGATCCATATCAAAACCTAAATCCATTTCACACACTTTTCCTCTATCATTCCACCATCCTTCAAGATGTGTGTCGATGTTGATCTTGCATACACAAATTTTTCAATACCCTATCCAATATCCTACACCTACCTCCTACACATCCATCTCATATTCCTGTTATTCCTCTCATCCAATCCATTGCATAAATCCTTGACTACCATCTCCCTTATCCTCCATATCAATCTTCTTTGCCATCACCCTATCAACATCTGTGAGCATACTTTTAGCGGCCTTGGCCTATTATAGCATATCTTTCAGAGGAGCACTATCTAAAGAGCTAGAAGCTTAAGTTCCTCCATAAAATCAAAATGATGAAAAAAAGAAAAAGTGCCTTGGTGAAAACCTGGTCAATAGGAACCTTGGTAGCAAAAGTAAAGATAAATCAATCTGTCCTATGGTGAAAACCACTTCTTGTGGCACCTTGGATAAGTACCATGATGAAAAACTGGAAATCAGGCATCATGTGTAATTCATCCTACTTGCACTCTTCACTTGGGGGCAAGTTCCTTCCATATAATACTATCTATCATATCTTACATCTAGCTAGATCATGAGCATCCATGTTCCTTTTGCTGATCTTGACAAGGTTGAGCCTATCCGTGAACACACTATGTATTCTGACATTTGTTATCCTTTCCATCAGCCTATTCACTTTCTCCAATCCATGGTACCCTATCATGATTTTACTTATCCCAAGCCTATCCTCCCTATCTCTGAGCATCCTTTTCTCCATAATCCAAAACTTTCATTTATACCTCCATCACCCCTTATCCCGATTACGCCATCATAGCTCTATCCTATCTAATTGACCCCTTGGTCTTGATCTAAATGAAGAACAAAAAAATGGAAAATTGTTTCTCATAAGTCTCTTGACATGTCCACTCTTTTGGACCACATTATTTTCATGAAATCAGGTCATTATCCTATATGCTATCCAACACCGCTCCATGAGCCTACATTGCTATATTCATTTTTCCCTAGATTGGGTAATCTTGAAGAGACTGTCCTTGAGGGTCGCATTCACCCTCTTCATACATCATTGGCTATTCGTCTCATACATCAACTTTCTAATCCATCTACAATGTCCTACACCTTGCTAGACATTGGGGCAAACCATTGTGATCTTTCTTGAGATCGAGTAATCTCTAAAAATCTAAAAATTGCAAAATCTCTAAAAATCGTAAAAAGTCCTAAAAAATTCTAAAAATCATAAAAAGTATTGAAAAAATGATCATCTTAGTGAAAGCATAGCGATAGGTGCTTTGATGTATCTCCAAAAAAAATTATATATTCCAAAAATACAAAAAAATAAAAAATAAAAAAATACAAAAAAAAAGAGAAAAAGAGAAAAGGTGCCATTGATGAAAACCTGGCAAAGAAGCGTCATGGTAGAAAAAAATAATTTCTTCCAAGAAGGTGAAAACTTGGTAAACATGCACCTCTTGTTTCACATTTCTATATCTATCGCAACACCCCTTGGCTTTATACATTTGCTTTCCTGCTTTGCTGCTTACATTTGCTTTTCCGCATGCTCTCAGTTCTTGTCAAGACACCAACTTACCTGGATTGAAATTGGTCATACTCTCGGGGAAACCCTCCTGGTCTAGGGGGCATTGTCCTATTACCTTTTGGGGATCTACTTCATGACAGTCACTAGTGGTTCTCATTGCATCTGCCTACAGTCGCTTAGCTTATACTCAGTTCTCTCTCCTTGAGAATCTCCCTATCATCAGTCACCAATGGTTCTCACTGCGTCTGCCTACTGATGTCTCGCTAATACTATGATCTCTTCAATTGAGAATCTCTCTTGTGTCAGTCACCAGTGATTATCACTGCCTCTTTCTACTATCATCATCCTATTGAGATTTCTCAAATCCATTATAGTTGGAGTTAAACTCATACGCTTTATCTATCGATACTCGGTCTTGACGATTCTTTGCTTTAGTTTGTACATAGCTTTCAGTCACTTTCATGACACTTTGGTTCCTTTACGAACCCTCCCGACTTGACATTGATTCAACACCATACGCCTGGTGGCAACCAAATCTAGTTTTTCCTTGCAACATACATGAAGTCAGTCATCGTTACTTGGGGGCATGGGTCCCCCATTTGATCACATCTTTGGTTTACACCCGAGTCAGTAATCTTTTCACTTCTCAAGGACAACTCGCTACTAACACAAACTGGTGTTTTTCAACACCACCATAAATAGTATTTTTTAACACTATCTTTGGACACATCTATGTTTTTTAACACACATTGGATATCTCAAACATAAACATCTATCGATAACAATCAAACACAATGCACTCACAAGCACAATGGTGTCTTTTAACACATCATACACATACATATTCAAAAACTTTGAAACATGCTGAGCTATGATTAAATCTTTCTTTGTATGCTGTCTATTCTCATGGATTTCATTGATATTTTCTTTGTCTACTTCTTGTTGGTGTAGTCCCGATGATCTGACAACATCAAATAAATAGGATGTATGTGATAAGATCTCCCGCACTAAGGTGGAACAACCTCACATCCCTCGATCTTGTTTATTTTCACACCATGGTGAGGTCAGTACTATCTCCTTGACTGTTATTGCTCTATTTGTTTATGCACAATCACACTCATGGTTATCTTGGCTTTGAATGCCTCAAAACTGGTGTACTCTTGCAATATCAATGGGAAACAATGTTTAGGTCATCTTGGCTTTTGTGCCCTGGTGCTTACGTTTGTTTCCTACATTTTATCTGATAAAAGTCATATTCATATCCTTATGGTTGCATTGTGGCACCAGTAAGGGTTGTATCGACTCCAATGTTCCAAAAAATGATCAATGATGATTATTTTATGATGGGTCTCACAACCATGTCCTAGGTATTGCATCTAGCATAGGTCTGCATTTTCATTCTAGACTTACATTGTAGCAGCAATTTGATGTTCACTTCATTGCATTCTCCTGGATTTGTAAATTAAGGAGTTCTTCTTCAATGACCTTGCTTCATCATGACTGCTCAAGGTTTTTATCCTCACTCTCGCTCTTCAATTCTGAATTCTTTGAACTGGAATCTAATTTTCAAAAGTGGGTTTTCGGGATCGAAATTGAAATTTGACACTCTTATATAGCTCAAAATTGCATTCTAAAACTTTTGGGACCGACGCGATCAGACGCTTGTGCAGTCAACTTTCTGATGCCGCTTTCTGGTCAAAATCATATCTAATCAACATTTTCTCAAATCTTTGACTCTTTTCATCAAAACTCAACTCTGGTCAACTCTAGTCAACCCTAGTCAAACTTGGTCCACCAAACCTCAGCATCACTCAAATTGATTTTGAATCTTCTAAATTCTTCCATAATCTGTTCTAAGTTCTTCTTGATCTCTGATTCAACATCTATCTGTGATTTCTTGCTCTCAATCATCATTATCAACTTTTTTTTTTCCTACGAATCAAGTATAAACAATTCTTGGTGGTTCACCAAAGACTATAGGCTATAACTATTGAGTATGCTTTTTGGAACGATGTTGGTGAATTTCATAGTAAAATAGTGTCATTTTTTGACTATAACTATCATATTATATAGTGAATGTTATTAAACTCAATCTTATTCTATAGTGCTTATTTGATTTGGACTCAAAGGAACTTTGATTCTCTTCCAATTCTTTTCCCTTGGACTTAATCCACAAATAGATGAGATAATGAATATTATATTATGGTTGCATTCGACCTTTGGTATTTTATTGTTTTTGATATCTTCTTGAGAGATATAGTTTCCACATTAAATATTATATCAGCATAAAGAGCTCAAGTTTTTATCTAAGAAAATTACTTGACTTAGTTTTCATGTTAATCGTTATAATATCAGCTTAGGTTGTGTATAACTATTGTGGGTTGTTAATGGTTGGGTGCACGATATCAACCAACAAATAGGAAGTTATAAATTTGGATAATGGGGTGGATGTCACATATCCAATTTGTACCCAAGTATTGCATTGTGTTATACCTCCTTGTTAGTTAAATCTATTGTTCTCTAACACTTATGGTTAACAATATTAGGTAGGGGGTAGTCTATTGCTGCTGCTATAAACCGTACATAGATTGTTTGGATGAAATAGATGCTGAAGGACATTGGAATATTTTTTCAAGAGCCAATGGTTATCCATTGTGATAACGATAGAATAGTAAATATGTCAAAGAATCTTGTAATGCATTCAAATACTAAACATATTTCTATTAAGTATCATTTCTTGAGAGACAAGGTAACAGAGAAGGAGATCAAATTGGAGTATGTTAGCACAAAGAAACAAATAGAAGATATATTTACAAAACCTTTGCCAAAAGATGTTTTTGAGTATCTTAGAAGCATGCTTGGGGTAAGAACCCTTCCCTGTGGTAATTAATTGATGCAGGAATGCATCAGTCTAGTGGCTTTCAGAGCTATATCCTTTTCTGGACTTGATGTATGGATCTACTCCTGAGGGGGAGTGATCACAGGAACACTATAGAACATATTTGGGTGATTTTTCACCTGGTTTTTATAGACATGAAGATTTGAAAAAATATACACCTTGCAGAAGACTGAAGAAGAGTTATGACACCCTTTTCCATTGTTGTAAAAGGGGGAGAGATTCTATGAGAAAATCCCTACTATTTTACGGAGAGCTGTGTTAAGGATGTTGAGAAGATTGTACTTTTGGGTTGATGGTTTTTTCATATGTTGCCATCAATGCCAAAGGGGGATATTTTTGGATGTTGTTGGAATTGGATACTACTAATGTTCTTTGCATTCATGTTTTGTCACTGATGTCAATATATGTTTCTGTGGAGGAAGAACATACCGGTTGTTACTGTTGTATGATGACTGACAGAAGTGTACAGATACTGTACAATTGAATCAAAATAAGCAAAGATGATGATATGTAGAAGGATGTATGGTGATCTTATTTCTAAGGTACCTTGGCTTAATATTTCATATTGGATGAGTTACAGATTTTTTAGTGAAGACTAGATACTGGATTGTGACAGTGATGTTTGATAGAGTGAGGCTCTGTGTTTTGAGTATATCTTGCAAGCAATGATGATTCAGGTTATGCAAGATTAAGGAATGACATAAGACATGTTAAGGAATGTTTTTTATGGGTTGCAAGTTGTATGATTGTTGGTGATGTCATCTATGGCATGTATTATGGAGGAGACCTATTTGGGGCTGACTTTAGAGATGCAGTGTGTATTGTGGATCGCAAGCATGGATTACAAATATTGGATTAAATATGATGAATTGTAATTGATGTTTACTTTTTATAGGTATTGTGTGTATCTTAGAAAGGGGTTATATAATTATTTTTATATTTGGAAAGCTTAATTAGCTGACCTAATCAATTATTGTAATAGGGTATATATGAGAGATCTTTTGTTTTGAAAAGATGGGTGTAAGAAGAGAAGGTATTTGAAAAAGATAGAGAAGCGTGGAAGCTGTGAGCTTGATTGCTTGTTGGATGTGGAGCAGAGGATGTGATTATTGTACTTCATTAGAAATGACCAAGAAAAGACAGTTGCTATCAGACAGTTCATTGGATTGTGTATTTTCTATATACACTTGTGTTTCAGACTGTAAGTCCTTGAGGGTGGCTTTAACCTTCTTTAGGCAGTGAGCCCACTATTGCTCTTGACTCCTAACATGGTCTGTTCTTTAATAGGGACTATGTATTTTAATGCATTAATAAGCTCGTAATAGGGCTAAATCTTTTAACAAGGATACTATACTCTTAGTACATTATTTATGGGTGCTAATACCCACTGGGGTTTTACCTTTAACAGGGTTTCCTTGACAACAAAGGATTGTGTTGGCATTTATTGTGTTATCATTTGGATTAAAGTTTTGGTTTATAAAGTCTAATGTTTAATAATTTATCCAATTGTTAGGATTAAGTAATACTGAGGGGGGGGGGTGAAACAATATTACAAAACTTTAAATATGAACTTAATAATTTACAACTTAACCATATAATTATTGAAATGAAAAGAACATAAGCACACAAAACATAACTCATAACACCATGAATTATTGTCAAGGAAACCCTGGCCAAGGGAAAACCCCAGTGGAGATGGTACCCAAAAATATGTACTAAAAGTATTATGTCCCTGTTAGGAGACCTAGCCCTGTTAGGAGCTGAATATTAAATTAGAAAATTTCCTTGTTAGAGGAATACAAAACCCTGTTAAAGGTATACTGAGCACACTGCTCTTACAATTAGAAATATAGTTCTGTTACAATCAATTCTCAGTAGTGAACAATACAAGCATCAACTTATTCTTAGATAGTTACAATTATAGCTCACATTAACATCTGCCTGATATCACAATGCATTCATTCTATCCATCTGTCATATCATCTCATCTCATATTCTCAGAGAGAATGAGATAAAGTTTAATCGCATACTGACTATATACTGTTTCCTTTGTGCTATTTGTTCCTTTGTGTATTACTTTGTTGAGGAACACTATAGAACACATTTGGGTGATTTTGCACTTGGTTATTACAGACATGAAGATTTGAATGAGCTACACCTTGCAGAAGAATGAAGAAGAGTTATGGAACCCTTTTCCATTGTTGTCAAAGGGGGAGAGATTCTATGAGAAAATCCCTACTATTTTAGGGAGAGCTGTATTGAGGATATTGAGAAGATTGTACTTTTGGGTTGATGGATTTTCCCATATTGTTGGAAAGTGATTAATTTTGGAGTGTTAGGGGAAACCAAAGGGTTTTCATTTATGGAAACACATCTGGTATGATGATTTCTTAGAGTTGTTTACAGTTTTGGAGATACAGATTGCAAAATGACTAAGTACAGTGTACAAAAATACAGAGTATAGTAGTACAGTTTTGGACAATGAAGTTAGTATATGGACAATAAATACTTGCGAGCTTAGGCAAGGAAATTTTGGGATATGTATCACCTTTTTTAATTTTTCTTGAGTTTTGGTGTTGATCGCAATGAGTTACAGTGTATTGAAGGCATGAAAAGACAAGTAACAATGATACAAGGGAGATGAACAGTTGTGATGATTAAGAGACTATGGCATGTAATCCAAATGTGCTAAGTTGGATTGGGATTATGTATTACCTATACTTTGGTTGTATAAGGTCTCCAAATTTGTATTTAATCTTTCAATAAGTATTAATTCTATTTTGTAATGTATTTGAGACCCGACTGGATAATGTAATAACTGTAACATAAGAAACGATATCATGTATATATAGATATATATATATTGTGTGGTGTAAAATGTAAGATGGAATATGTTGTTAATGTTGATAGTATTGAGGAGAAGATAAGATCCCCTTTCTAGCCCCAAATTTCATAAAAGGAAGATCCAAATTGATTAACCCCAAAGAAAGGATCAATGCATAAATGAATCAACCTATTAAGGATAGAGATAAAGAGAAAAACCCTGACTTCTATTTTATAGAAGAGAGTGTGTAATAGATTTAGGAAGATTAAAAATTTAATTGAAATGAATTGAAGATAAGTACTAACCTCAAAATTCTACAGATATGAAGAATGCTATTTTTGGGTGTCTGCATTGAGTTTTTGGAAATTTTGCAACCATATTTGTGACCAAAACGTAGAGATGAAGAAAACCTAGAATTCTTTTCTGAATCTGGCTCAGTTCCAATTTTGACCCAAAAATGAATGTCACCTTTGACCCAAAATTTCTGATTCTGACCCAGAACAAAATTTTGATTCTGACCCAAAATGTCTGACAAAAAATATGTTTCTAGATCCTAATAGTTCACTGAAAAGGATATCCAAATCTGCACTCTAATTCACTATTCTGAACCTGTCCCTACAAGACAAATGGTTTGTTTGTTGGGGGTGAGGGGTTTTCCTTAGTCAAACACTGATTTAGGAATTAACCTTGTAATCAATAATTGAAATAGAGAATTCTAGCAAGTAGTAGAAGTAGATCTATTAATGAAGCTATGATATTCAATAGATATGCAATTATAATTCGAATGTAAACAAGTATGTAAATATGAAAGTTTGGACTCAATATTTGAAATCATAAACCTCCATTATTGTATGCTTGGAATCCACCTTGAAGGAATAATGAATGAATCTTGAGGATGTACAAATGATCTTAAAGGAAGATCACACCATCATGATAGATAGATCTAGGGTTTTGAATGTTGAATCTTGAGTGCTTGAACCAAATCCCTTCAAAGGCTTGAATGCTTGAATACTTGATCTTCCATGGAGAACTTGAATGCTTGAGAGGAAGAATTGAAAACCTTGATTGAACTTTGAAATCTTGAGAACATGTAGAATTCTTGATGGTTGTTCATTTTTTATTATGCTTCTTGGATAGATAGCTTTCGTACTTAGACTTCCCTTAGAGCTTGAGATTATACTTAGAGAAAATGAGAGGAGAAAGCTTCCTTATATATCAATCTAGGGCACAATCTTCTAGAGAGGCCTACATAGGAGAATTAAATTACCATTAGACCTATATCCCTAGAAGTGGACATATATTAAATATAATTTAAGAGTCATCAATTTGGAACCCAAAACAACCGACCCGGAAGTAGGAAATGAACTTTCAATAACCCCTGACAGTCGACAAACTTTCAAATTGAAAATGGGGACCTGATTCAAAATAAAGGTCAACCTTGACCTAGGTCAAGATCAAGGTTGACCTTGACCCAGGGAGTTAGAACCCCTAGAAAATGTGCCAGGTGGGATAGATAGTGTCCTGAGAGGCCCAATCAGGGTCCTAAACAGGCACAAAAGTAGGAGAGGATGCAAAAATGAGAGGATACTATGATGATGGTAAAAAAAACCCCCCAAGGAGGGCTAAAAATTATTAACATGGAAGTGCTTCCATTTTAAGATAATACATTAAGCCCCCACTTTAGTGGGAGTATGGAAATCAAGCATACTCATGATAAAGTTAGAAGAAAGACTCCGGTGGATCGCAACAAGGTAGGAAATCACTTATTCAAGGACGTGAGCACCCAGAACAAGGATTCTAACTCAACATACATGCACAAAGGTATGAAAGAAAAGAGAAAATAATCATATAAAGCATACATGACTACATAAGAAAGACAAGAGAAACACTATAAATGACATAGCTTCATGATCTAATCCTACTAGCATGAAAGAGAAAGAGAGAAAAGAGAGAGTGATTACCTCGCCTAGTAAGATGCCCACATTACCATGAATCACCAAGGAGGGAGAGCCCAACAGGTTCACCCATGAACTATGCTTTGTAATTTTAATTCGTCTTCTGACAGCTTTTGGAATATCAATAGATCCACATTCTTGTATCACTATGGAAAATAAAATGCGTGTCTTTTTCAGGATTTAGCAACTTATGTGTGTTACCTTCCAAGGATTTAAGATATTTGAATTTGAAAAATGCGTGTCTCTTTAGGATTTAGAAACTTATGTGCATTACCTTATGAGGATTTAGCAAAAAATAAAAAATAAAAATGTGTGTCTCTTCAGGATTTAGCAACTTATGTGCGTTACCTTCCAAGGATTTAGCAAAAAATAAAAATAAAAATACGTGTTGTTGGTTGTATTTCTTGTTTTTGCTTCTTTCCCTTGTTCCTTGTCCTATTCTCTGAAAATTTTTAGGTTTTCATGTTTTAACCTTGCCAAATTGTCAAAACCCTAAAAAAACCCTAAAGCCAAGTATTAAACGATGCATGTTTAAACCCTTAGCCATGTCTTATGTTTCGTCATTACCTTTTTCTGTCACTCAAGACATGTGCTTTAAGTCAAGTCTCTTGATCGCGTTACCCAAAACGAATATGCCAAATCTTCTTCCGATCAAGCTTTTCCTTTATGTCACGTAGTCTCTTGAAAAAATGGAATATTCCATCAATGTCTCGAGACTTAGCGATCTTTCTTTAGTCGGGTTGTCGCTTGAACTTCATAACATAAAGCTTTAAAAGGAATGGGACCCACTTCAGTCGGGTGATCACAAGATAGGTCAAAGAGTCAACGAAATGTTCTCCAACTTCATGATTCACTTCATGTCGCATGATCGCTAGATCAGGACATTCAAACAGCTAAGCTTTCCTTCATTCGCGTGGTCTCGTGATAAATTGGCAGTTAAGGGGTAACTGTCCTGATTCAGCAACTAACGGTTTCATGTTAAGTGATTTCCCTCAGTCAGGATGTCGCCAGAGCAGAATGATTACTCAGCTTTCCAGAATGCATAAAGTGGATGAAAGAATAGATGACATCTGTCATATGGTGAATGGTT
>MU214057.1:0-29394 GCA_018584345.1 Thuja plicata | reverse complement strand
AATGCATTGTGATGTCAAGCAGATGTTGATGCAAGCTACAACTGGAACTATCTAAGCATAAGCTAATGCTTGTATTTTTCACTATTGAGAATTGATTGTAACATAACTATATTTCTGATTGTAAGAGTAGTGTGCTCATTATACCTTTAACAAGGTTTTGTATTCCTCTAACAAGGAAATGTGCTAATGTAATATTCAACTCCTAATAGGGACACAATACTTTTAGTACATATTTGTGGGTACCATCCCCACCGGGGTTTTCCCTTGGCTAGGGTTTCCTCGACAACAATTTATGGTGTTATGAGTTATGTGTAGTGTGCTTATGTTCTTTTCATTTTAGTAATTATATGGCTAAGTTGGAAATTATTAAGTTCATGTTTAAAGTGTTGTAATACTAATTCACCCACCCTCTCAATATTATTTAATACTAACAATTGGTATCAGAGATTTTGGCCCTTGGAGATAAATTTTAACAACTTAAGGGAGATCAAGATGGATTCTGAAAGTTGGGAGAAAAAATTTGACGCAACACTTGAAGATCTTGACAAAGATAAAGAAGAGAATGGTGACTTGAAATTAAAATTGAGAAGAGAAGAGAGATTCATTAAGAAACTAAAAGAACAAACTGAAATTTCCAGAAGTCAGAGACAAGATCTTATGGTTAAGATAAAAGAGGATTCAGATAATGATACTTTAGATCAGATAAAAAAACTTGAGGAAGAGAAAGATACTTTGAAGCTTAATCATGAGACTACTTCACTACATATGGCTAAAGATATTCAATAGGAAAAGGATGCTAAGAACAAAATTGAAGAAACCTTAAAGGATGCTAATATTGAGATGGGACAAATGAAGACTGAACTTGATCACTACAAGAATAAGTATTTGGAATTAGAGAAATATAATCAGATCATAAAAGGAGAACATGTTGAGGAAAATAAACATATCGAGAGACTTCAAATGAGTAGTGACTTGATTAATGAATAGAGAGATAGACAGAAACCTAAAGGAGACATGAATGGAGTTGGATTCAATGAAGATGAATGTTCAAAGATTCAAGAAGAAAAATATAATGCAAAGATTGATGAAGAAAGACCCACTCTTGAAGAACCTAAAGAACATATCAGACCTTTTAGAGGTAGATGTTTTGGATGTAAAAATATTGGAAACATGAAGAGAGACTACATAGGTAAAGCCCCTTTTAAACCCTTTTCTGGTTATTACTTTAATTTTTATGCATATGGATACAAGAAAGAAGAATGCAGGAAACTTGATCAATCGAAATTCAAACAAGATTACATTAGTGAAGAAACAACAACTAAGATCACATGTTACAAATGTAATAAACTTGGGCACATTAGAAGGTATTATAAGTTGTAGGTTAATCAGAAAAAATCACCTCCTATATGCTACAAATGTAAAAATATAGGACATATAACAAATTTTTATAGGTACAATGGAACTGAAAATAGAAGAGGACCACCTCCTATAGTTATAAAGAAGAATATTGGTGATACTGGTAAGAATCTCACAGACTACATGAGTGAATTTTACAGTTGTTTCAGGAAATCATAAGATATCAGCAGTAATAAGGTATGAAAGATAAAGGAGTCTAGTGAGGAAAAGGTTTAGGAAGAATAAATAGATGCTACTGAGTCTTTGCCTGATGCTAACATTGCTACATCAACCTAGATGGCCAACATGACCTTAGAGAGAGAATTGGAAGAGAACATTAGAAATCTATCCAACCCCTAAAATTAAGAAGTAAGCTCTTGTGAGCTTAGGGAGAGTATGTAGAAATATTTTGGAACACATATATGTGATCGCATGGCTTTAAAAGTCTATATCCTATGATCGCCAGATTGTTATTCAACTGCATTATGTGTAGAAATGAGTTTATTACAAATTGTGTCATTTCTTCACTCAACAAAGTATAAGGTTAATGGATAGAACATGTTTGAACATCATTTGAAGAGAAAATCCCAAGGAGAATAGAGTCTAGAGTAGTACAAGAATCAAAACAAGTGTGTTGAAGATTTTGATTGAAGCAAGAACTTGCATTTCAGTGGATAAGAGGTATTTAGATCAATTTTGAAGCTTTGATTATGGGTACTCTGATGATTTTTGATGTTGGAGAAAGACCTAGATATAATTTTAAGAAACACCCTTTTAAATCAACTAAGGATGATCCCAAAGGTGCATTTTTACAAATACCCTACGAAATTCTACATGTCAAAGATATTAGGGCTTACATACACTATAAGTATGAATCTTTGGGAGACGATGAGATTTCTAGTGAGATGGAAGACATGATAGGAGATGATAGAAATATGAATGATGAGGTCACACATCTTGATAACCTAAGTATCATGAAGGTAACCAAAGTTTATAATTTCGACGAAGAAGAATGGATAAAGATCATTCTGAGTAGAGTTTATGACCAATTTATGTGGCTTGGAGATCAGCCTATGAAGATCTACAATGACCTAATTCATGCAATAATAGGTTTGGAAAACACTGGTGTAATACCTGTTGCAGAGAAGAACACTAAGAAAATGGTGGAAACCCTAACACATTCACAATGGGACAGAAGAGCGATGAAAGTAAATGATATATTCCAGCAAGATTTCAGATTGATTACTATGATTTTAGGCTATAAAATCCATTATAGTAGCCAAATCAATTCAGTATCAATAGGAGTAATCTTAATGGCTTAAAAATTGGTTAAGGAAAACATCAAGTATAACCTTTGCGAAGTACTTAAACAACAATTCTTTGAAAATGTAAGGAAAATCAAGAAAGATAAGTCAAAGGGATTTAGATTTGGATCTTTGTTGATACACATGTACATTCAAATTGATCAAAAATTTCCTGGCATGCACCCTAGAGCTTGGAAAGACAGTGTAGCTACTGGCATTTAGATTTCTCAGAGTTATATAAGAAAAAATGACATATGGGTAGATGGTGAATTATTTTCTATGATCAAAATCTTTCAGAGAGAGATGAAGGAAAGAGAGAGGATTCCTAAGGTAGTGGTAGATAAATATAAGGAATCAATCTATTTCATGGTTGAAACTGATTGTGTGTGCTTTGAGGCAATTCAACCTAGAAAGAAATGGTTTTATCTTATGGGATATGAGGCTATTTCTGAAGTTTTGATTATGCAAGTGGAACACATTCTATCTTTAGAAGTTGATTCATCTGAAGAAAGATGGGTTACTTATCAAGAAAAGTCTGCAAAGATTAGGGAGGAACAAACTAGAGCTTCAAGGAAAAGGAAAGTAGAGAATGTATTAGATGACTTAGCAGCCAAGGCCGGTATATCAAAAGAAGAAATAAAATAAGTTAGAAGGAAGATGACACAGAGAGCTTCTAGGTTGGCAAGCACTGATGTTGCAACCCTTCCACCTTTAGAAGATGTGAATATAATTAATCCACTTTCTACTATAATTGATGTATCTACACCTTCACCACCACAGTATACATGGCAAGAAGAGATAACAAATAAATTGCATAGAAGAAACACAAGGTCCACTAAACTAGACTCACCTTTTAAGAAATAGAGGAAAAAAGGAGAAGAGAAGAAAGTTGAAGAAAAGGCCACTAATGTGAGACAACTTTGGAAGCTGGACATGAAAATGCTGGAGAAAAGGGTAATTGAGAAAGGGAATCTTGTTTCTTTAGCTAAATATTATGAGAGGTATGAGGCATCTGAAAAAATTCTGATTTAAGACATGGTAATTAATCATTTGCTTGTTTTTAAGAACAATTTTTTAGAAATTAGAGGTAGTATACCTGAAGATTTATATGAGAAATTGGAGATAAGGAAATAATTAGCACAAAAAGAAGATGAAGTGATTAGAGAACAAACAATTGAAGACATGTTACCTGTTGTATCTGTTAAAGAGATGGAGAGAATATTGAATGAACTAAAACCATTACTGAGAACCAAGACAAGATTAGTAAAGATAATGGGAAGAAGATATGATGAAGTAATTGAGGAGACACATAAAGATGTGGAAAAGGTCTTGATGGAAACTAAAACTAAGAAAACCTCACCACCTAAGGCTCTTAAGCCCAAATATATTGAGAAAGGTAAATCATCAAGGAAGGCTGAAATAAATCTTGATAAATCATTAAGCGAAGATACTAGTCAATATGTGAGCATTGTGAAGCAACCAGATTTCTATGTTTCTGGTGTACCTGTGTCATTGGACACTTCGTAGTATGTGAATAACCCTTTTGAGCTAGATATAAACATTGAAGGAAACAATGACAAGGATCTGACAGAGAAAGAAATTGAAAAAGAAAAAAGAGATGAAACAGTGAAAGATACAGTGAATAAAGTTGAAGTGAAACATGAAATTTTTACATCTGATTCTTCACCTTTATTGTTGGCAAGTGGAGACAAGACTTTGAGCACTGACATTGAGAACATGGACGTGGATGAACTGATGAAGTTATCCTACATTGCATTTTCTAAGGCTAAAGAAAGATCTGAGTAAAAAGGAGAGAAGAAGACTAAGGAAATGACAAGACCAATTGAAACTTTCAAAAAAATCCTTCTAGCACCTATTAGTTTTCAAGGAAAAGATGATGCAGATAACTTGAATAAGGCATTAGATGACTTTGACAGTCACTATGAGTCATTAGAGAATATCTTTGAAGAGAAGGCTGAGAAGAAATATCTCACAAAGAAATTGGAAGTGTGCAAGTCTATTTCATGGGACTTAGGCATACTGAACAAGACTACATATGACGCTAAAATTTGTGTTGCACATGGAAGGAAGTTATACAGTTAATGTATAAACCCTATCAGACATATCCAAAATATTGAGGATATAGTAGCAAAGGATAGATAAACTCTGGACAAGATGCTAGACCTCCTCATAATCTATATTGGAGATAGACATAGAGGTGTCCAATATTTTGGACAAAATGAGTGTACTGGATATAGAAGAGGGAGAGTTATGACAAGGTTTGGTATGTTGAAGAGTCTAATCACTCCCAAGATATCAATTATTGAGGTCCATATCTATGACATGGAGAAGACAATGTAGACCCTTACACCACATATGCCTACTGAGCTAAAGGAAAATAAGAATTCTTCCTTTGCACTGAATGGGCTTATTCATGTGAGTCAGATACTTGTTAAGACTTGGACAAAGGAATTGAACATTTTGGAAGACTCTTTCCGAGATGTACTGAAGATGATCTAAATTTTCTGGTAAACAATGGTACAATTTAGATGTATTCTAAATTTTTGTATACCTTTGCCATTAATGTCAAAGGGGGAGAAGAGATGAAAAGTGTATGGATAATGTATAGAATAAATAAGATATGTAAAAGACATACAAAGACATCTTTTTTGGTACTGACACTTAGTCATTTTTCACTAAGTGTTGCCATCAATGCCAAAGAGAGAGATTGTTGGAAAGTAATTAATTTTGGAGTGTTATGGGACACTTGAGGGTTTTCATTTATGGAAACACATCTGGTATGTTGATCACTTGGATTTGTTTATAGTTTTAGAGATACAAATTGCAAAATGATTAAGTACAGTAAACATAAATACATAGTATAGCAATATAGTTTTGGACAACGAAGTTAGTATATGGTGAATGAAGAATTGAAAGATTAGGAAAGGACATTTTGGGATATGTATGACCTTTTGTTAAGGTTTCTTGAGTTTTGGTGTTGATCATAGTGAGTTACAGTGTATTGAAGGCATGTGAAGATAGAGCAACAGTGATACAAGGAAGATGAACAATCACGATGATTAAGAGAGTATGACATGGAATCCAAACATGTTAAGTTGGATTAGGATTATGGATTACCTATAATTTGGTTGTATAAGGTCTTCAACTTTGTATTTACTCTTTGCATAAGTATTAATTTTATTTTTAATGTATTTGAGAGCCGACTGGATTATATATATATATATGAAGAGATTTTTGTAAAGAAAAGATATGAGATGAGATGATATGAGAGATGGATGGAATGAATGCATTGTGATGTCAGGAAGAGGTTGATGTGAGCTACAACTGGAATGATCTAAGCATAAGCTAATTCTTGTATTGTTCACTATTGATAATTGATTGTAACAAAACTATATTTCTGATTGTAAGAGCAGTGTGCTCAGTATACCTTTAATAGGGTTTTATATTCCTCTAACAAGGAAATGTGCTAATGTAATATTCAACTCCTAACAGGGCTAGGTCTCCTAACATGAACACAATAATTTTAGTACATATTTGTGGGTACCATCCCCACTAGGGTTTTTCCTTGGCCAGGGTTTCCTCGATAATAATTCATGGTGTTACGAGTTATGTGTAGTGTGCTTTGTTCTTTTCATTTCAGTAATTATATGGTTAAGTTGGAAATTATTAAGTTCATGTTTAAAGTGTTGTAATACTAATTCAACCCCCTCTTAATATTAATTAATCCTAACAACCTAAAATCTTTTCCAAAGAGGGGGAAAGACCCAGCTTAGAAAAATTGGGAAATGATCCACTATATTTTTGGTACCAACTTTTCAAAGATAGCATTGGGGGAGTACAAACAAATACATCTTCAAAGAAAATATGATCGAGATTATATTCCTAAGATTCGATACCGACCATTCCTAATGCAAGCTAAGACTGGGCTAATAGTTTTTATATATAAAAATATATATGTATATGGAAAGTGCTCTGAGAAAAGGGAGAGAAGAATTAGTAAGTGATATCAAAGATATTGGGGTTTACCTAGGGCTGGTACTCTTTTTTGAAAATTCCCATTGGGGATTTCATAGATATAAGTGTGAATCTCGGGGTACCATGGACCTTTGAAAGAAGCAGTGGGAGCGGGGGAACTCCGAAATTCTGAAGGTAGCCCAGGACCAGTAAAATAGAAAGATTCCAGCGAAACAGATATTAAATATGTAGAGATGAAAAAGGAAAGGGGAGAGTAACAATACTAAAGTACTCCTGTAATGGGAAAAGGATGTTCTATGTGCTATTCCTGAAATGTTGATGGCATTCAAAAAATGTAAAATTCTGGAATAACAATATCCTTAATTCCCAAGATATGGAAGTTATTTCATGCATACAACGGTGTCTAACAGTTTTCAAAAATTCAAAAGGAAATTTAGAGGAAGGATTAAAGGGACCACCTTAGGGAAGAAGGGGATGGAAGACACTGAAGCAGGCTCCAAAATTTTGGAAGATGCCCCAAGAAGGTATAATTACTGAAAAACCAAAAGTTTTCCAAGAATAAAAATTTGAATATAGGGCCTTGAACTCCATAATCCGAAAGTGTCCTTAAAATATTCTAAGAACAACCAATCAAGACCCCAGTTTATTGTCATGTGTAAATGTTATATGCATCAAGACACTTCCTCATATAAAGTGTCCAAACCAACATTTAAATTATATGTTAATGTGCTTTTAATGCAGATAATAAATGCTTAGGCTTTAGTGGCACAATGATTTGTAGTGGAAGGTAAAACTAATTTTGTATCCCATAGTGTTTCCAAAAATGAAAGAACCAGAGGAGAAAAGTATCACTACCAAAAATCCTGTACTACAAAAATTCATCACCTAAAGATGGCCCTAAAGTATTTCAGCTACGACCATCTGAACGGTGCCGGTAGCACTTGGAAAGATATTGGTGATACAAAGTTGAATTTTATGACTTAGAAAATTCATATAGAAGAGTACATACCCCCCGTACCAAAATTTGGTCGAGAGTGGGTTAATCCAAGCGACAAGTTTTCATGTTGTCATCCAGGCCCCAGAGCTGATTTTGGAGTGCATTTCCCAATTTGACCATGGTAGTAGGAAAATAAGGAAATCAAATAATGAATTTTTGGTCACCTTAGACAGGAACTCAATACAAAATTTCTTAGGCCTACGTTCCAGAGAAGAATATACTATATGGGACTTCTTAATGGATACATCTTATTTTAATGAGAAGAAATCACAGTGGAGAGGCGAGATGTCTGTTGATTAGTTTCAAGAAAAGAGGGAACCAAGATCCAAACTCCCCAAGACACTATATAGAACCAATCTCAAAAGAGATATTGTAGATATTGTGATTCTACTACATCGTCTAAGGGGGGACAAGGATGCCATAAATTTTGAGGAGTGGTAGTTTTTCATCATACATACTATATGTCCAAAGAGTAGATATATTGACTGGGCCCAACTACTAAGTGACACATTGACCTAAATGCTTGTTATATATAAATGTACATCCTCATTCCATATGTCTTCCTATATCATTTATTCCTTGGCCTGTATTTGTAGCTAGCTTGGCCTTCCTAGCTCAGAATGATATGAGGAAGATATTCAAGTATATGATTTCTGTTCATGTTTGTAGATGTATAATAGTCAAAAAATTTATAGGAGGGTGAATGATGCTTTCACCATGAGAGTATGCAGGGAACTGTAGGGTTTCTCAGAGCAGAGAATGTCCATGGAGGCTTCATCGATGATAACTACCCTTGGTAGCCATTACACACAATTCCTGACATTCACTTACTTTAGGATATGAGCATTTGACAATTACCCTTATAAGTTACCAACATATCTAGATGATAAGATCATCCTAGTAGAGCTATGTAGGTAGATCATTGAGGTTAATACTAGGTACAGTGAGTGTCACAAAGCAGGAATATGATTTCCTATTACAGTTGGGGCATATACATGCTCATCCAACACCAATGCCCTTAACTTGATAAAGAGTGCCAAAGAAAAGTTTACATTTGAGAAGTAAAACATGCTTCGAACCCACTTTGACCCTACAAATTATGTCAAGGAGAATTTTCAACTAGGGCCTTCATTCCACCATACCCCATTCTTAGAAGACTATTGGGAAAATAGAAGGGATGATTTTGACATGAGGGAGTGATCCTAGACCCAACTTACTGTTGAACATGTAAGACTCTATGGTGTCAGTATTGATGTAGAGGGGTTGTCTAAAGATGGGATGGATATACTATCACCACATTATTTGGGTAAGATAAAAGGCACCCCTCTTAAGCCCACCACATTTGAAGGGCCAGAGCTAGATGATCTTGACCTAAGGATGACCCCCATCCTTAAGCAAATAAATGAGTGGGTATAATGAAAATAGACAGGTAGGCGGGGGGAAAGCACCTCAAAACCCTTGCCCACCCAAATATAGAGCCCAACCATAGTTACCAGTAGAGCAACTAAATCAGGGCCACCAGACAAAAATGAATCTCTGGCAGCAGGAGTGGACAATCAGCCTCCTGAGAAAGCCCATGTCATAACATGTACATGTGGCAGTGGGTCATTTCCAATTATTAACTTTGACCCACAAGAAGGACCCGTGCAGGAGGAAGTAGGAGAGCATGTCATGGTTTCCCAGGAAGATCGTCAAGAGAAACCTCAAGAAATACTGCAGGGAGAGAAGTCTATGTGACCCCAAGGAGATACTCAAAAGGAGCATGTTAGCCCCTTCCCCCACAAGTTACCACACTTTTCTTCCCCCCACAGCTGTGTAAACTCCTCTGATAGTGAGGAACTTATTTGATATAGAAAGTCTAGCCACAACTTCAAGAATTATATCATCCCCTTCATGGATAGAGAAGACAATAAAGAGAAAAAGGAAAAGAGAAGAGGATAGAGTACCTCTAGGTGATTTGATTACTCAGATCATGAGAGGCTCTCTTGCAACAAAAGGAAATAAGAAAAACTGTATACTATCAACAATGGGAAATGATCTAGAGACAAAGTATGTAATTTTGGAAATTGCCCAAGCCAAGACGCAGGAAGAAACCAATCAGTTATCTCCTATAGATTTTGATGTAAGCTAGATTGATATAGGTCCTTCACACCATGATAGTACCATGGATATGTGGGAGTTCACCCACCAATAGGTGAGGGAAAGATTGGACAAGATGAAAGGGGAGAAAGCCAAACTCAAGTCGACTATGACTCACCTTACTAAATATATCAAAAAAGCCCTTACCCCACTCTCCTTGCAGCCAGGGAAACCATCCAATGAGACATATGATCCCACATTAGATACAAGTCAAGAGTTAATTGCACAATTGCATGAGGACAAACACATGGGCCGAATAGGCAGGTATTGGATCAAGGATCTCAAGTCCAGAGGGCTACCACTAATTGATTGCCTTTGGGCTTACTATAAGATATATATTAATCTTAAGGATGTGGTGATAATTGATATACAACTCATAGAGGAAGAAAGAAAAACTACTAAAATCCCCCTGTCTTTGTTGGAGGAGTTGATGAAAATGAAAGTAGAGGATGCAGATGCCTTAAAATTTTTGAAAAACTACTGATGAGCCCCTCCAAAGGTGGATTTTTTCACTGAAATATAAGAGGGACACTATTGAAGTCCATGAGCATCTAGAGATCATGGTAGAAGCCCTCAAAGCTAGCATCTCACATATGGAGAAATACTTCACAAATTTAGGTTGTAAATCCCATCAGGGCATGGGTCATGATGACCTCATCAATATAGAGGGTATGAAGAGATGGTATCGGAAGAGTATAGACAACATTATCAATCCTAAAACCTATCTTAGTGGGGATATATCTAAACTGATATCCCTTGATGTTCAACTATCTTCTGCCAGCCAGGATGTTCAAGATATCTCACAAAAAATCAGACAGATAAAGAATGACCATATCTTTTGGATAGCGAGGAATCATCTAGTCATCATCCCTAAGGATTATGACATGATGTGAGCTCTCAAAACCATGGAAAGGCACCTAAAAAAATACTTAGGCATAATCAGATAGGACGCAAGGTAGAGATGCTACATGAGCTTAATCCTGTCTAAGTCATTTCTACTTCTCATAATACTTGGTCAATTTTCAATTGTCTATACTTTACTAGTTATTTAATTTCCATCTTAAAGAGACAAAGGGACAATTCTATTCTCTATTTATTTGTAATTGATCCAGAATTACCGATTCATATCCCTCATGCTTTGATCATTGTGTTAGGTTTATAGTTGTTTTAAGGATTGCTTTACATACTCAATGAAAGGACAATGGGTTTGATTAAGGTTATTTTTAGAGTTTCTATTATGTAATTGATGAAGGGATTCTATCTAAATTTTAAGAGATCTATACAAACCTATCAGATTAGCCTCAATTCCTTGATTAGCTAGTTCATCCGCTCTTTTGTTTCCTTCTCTATATATATGGTTAATTACTATTTTATCAAAATCTTGGAAAAGAAAAATAGCCTTCGCCAAAAGTGTGTCTAATCTCCAATTGAGGAGAGAAACTTTCCTTAAGGAATTGATAATGATTGCAGAACCGTCTTCAATCTCCAATTTCTTACATCCTAAATGTCTACATAATAATAAGCCTTCCACCAGAGCAGATAATTCTACCCCATTGTTGGTCTCCTTACCAATGAATTTTGCTAATTTTCCACCTCATTTCCTTCTATGTTGTGAATATTACATCCAATTATATCCATGCCTAGGTTACCCCTTGAAGCACCATCAAAGTTTAATTTTAACCAACCCTCTTTTGGTGGTTTCCATTTAAATTTCTCTCGTTTCTTCTGTGAAGATATTGCCCCAAGTCCAATAGAGGGAGGAATTTTAAGACCTTTCCACTTGAATCTCATCTTCTCATCCTAGTATGACATATCCATATCCTTTTTTAATTTATTCATGTTTCAGTTGTTTGTCAGTTCTACGATAGAGGCCTCAATTTTATTTATAAGCCGTCCCACTTCCAATTTTTTTTATCCTGAAAAATCCTCCTATTGTGTTCTTTCCATATTTCCCATAAGATTATTGATGGGGCCACTACCCATAGTGAGCCATAAATACTCCTCTACCTGAGGATAAACCATGAATTTAGTAGATCAATTATAGTACTAAGAAGTGCTGATGTCCAACCTAATTGTGAACATATCCATGTCCAACATTGACTAGAGTATGGACACCCCAGGAGTAAGTGATCTATTGATTCCTCCAATTTCCACATAAAGAGAATCTACTAGGGCCATGATAACCCATATTCAAAAAATTCTCAGCTGTCAGAACCTTCTTAGGTCATACTAGCCATGAGAAGAAACTAGCCCTAGGAAGACATTCTCTATTCCAACATAAAGTTGTCGAAGGGGAGTCAATTTTTCTAATCTGTCTTGATCTCAGTAGGTGATATCCTTCCTTTACTATATACTCCCCACTTTTTCTACCATCCCACACCATCATATCCTCTCTAAGGTTCAAAGTTGTTTTCCTTTCCTCCAAAATTTTATTCAAAGCGACAACATCAGTAGGGGGAAGAACAAGATCCTTCGAGTTCTTCCATTTCCATCCCATCCCTTCATCTTCAAAGGAAACATAGTCAATGACTCTATCTCCTAATCCAACCAATAGATACCTATGAGAATGCACTAAATTCTCATTACAATCTAAGGCCTTGTTACCTCCCCAAGAGTCTTGCCAAAAAAGGGCTTCCTCCCCTTTCCCTAGATTCCGAGTGAGTTTATCCTGGATGATGGATCTACAACCCATAAAAAAATTCCATATCCTGGAGCCTTTGGGGCAGGGGGACTTTTCCCTAAAAATATTAATGGGTTCAAAATTGGTTAGATACTTCCTTGAGATTATCTTAACCCATTTTAAATGTGTGTTTTTATACATTCTGCAAACTAGTTTGTCGCCCAAGGATTTTCCCTGTAGTCTTATATCTTTTATCCCAGATCCCCCCTCCTCTTTAGGTCGACATACCTTGTCCCAAGAAAGGATAAATATATTCTTCTTGTCCCTTGTCCCTTGCCAACAGAATGACCTTAGAATTTTGTTAATTTCCTCTCTCTTTTTGCTTGACAAATCAATACAGGCCGATTGAAATATGGGTTGTGCGGACATAACTGTTTGGACTTTTGTCACTTTGCCTGCAACAGATAGCCATTTTCCATTCCATGCTTCCATTTTATGTTGAAGTTTTTTGTGACATTATCCCATAGTTTAGTCGACCTAATGCATTTTCTAAGGGTAGTCCTATATACTTGCAAGGCAGATTTCCTAATTTGAAGTTAGGATTTAGCAGACATCTTTTTCCATTGTAGAAGGAGTATTAAAGAAGAAAATTTTAGTCTTATCTAGGTTAATTTCTTGCCCAGAAACAAGAGTATACTGTCAAAGGATATTTTTATATGCTTCCACTTCCTCCTTAGAGCTTTGGCCATAAAGCATAGTGTCATCCACAAACTGCTGATGTGTAGTAGGTTCTATCTCACTCATAATTTTTATTACTTTAATCCTATCCTCTAGCCTTGCCTTGATGATAGCTCTCCCTAAAGTTTCTTCCATTATTATAAATAAAAATGGTGATATCAGATCTCCTTGTCTTAGTCCCCTATTTATCCCAAAAAAACCTTTGGGAGAGCCATTTACTAGAATAGAAAATCTAGGGGTGGAGATGCATTCAAAGATCAGGTTCACCCATTGTTGAGAAAACCCGAAGGCAGTCAGACAATTCTTCAAAAAACCTAGTCAACTCTGTCATAGGCTTTTTTGATATCTAATTTGATTAGCATACTAGGTTCGTGATTATTATGAACTCAATGTATGACTTCCTATGCTATGATTATCCCATCATATATTGACCTGCCTGGGATGAAACCTATTTGTTCCTCATTTATTAAGTGTGGGAGGAATTTTTGAAGCCTACTAGCTAGTGTGTTGGATTTAATTAATTAAAGATGACTATATTATCAAATATTAAAATCAATTAAATAAATGATTTTTAATTAAATTAATACAACAGATTGAATTTAATTAATATTTTATGTTGACCATTTTCAAGTATATACACATGTTATTTGGTTGAGGCAATGTGTGTAGTGTGGTCCACTTTTCATTCCTCCCCACCATGGGAATGTTTAGTTTGGAACTATTTTAAAATTGTGTTGGCCGAATTGGTTATTTCACTTCAGCATAAGTAAGTGGTTGTTTGTTATGGATTAGAGCGAGGTTGAAAAAGAGAAGATCCATCAGAAATAGTGCAGAGGTTTGGAAGAAGTGTGAAGTGGAGTTGTGAGCAGAGTGGGTGTTGTTGTTAGACACTGGATGTATTAATCCAAGGTTTTCTTCTAGTAGTTATAATACCATGGTGGACTTTATTTTCCCTCTTCTTTCTAAGGGAAGTGAGCCCTTCTGGACAGTGAGCCCACCCACAGTGAACATTCTGGCAGTGAGCCACACATTGTAAAGATCACCTTAAAAATTTTTTTATTCACGAGAGTTAACATTCTCTATAGTTTTTTCCATATCAGGTTTTCCATGTAAAAATATGGTGCTTATTATGTATGATTCATGTGCATGCTCTTTCATATTTACATCTACACTTGATCAAGTGAACAATGTGTTAATCTGCTGGTTCTAGATCCGTGAAAGTGATAAAAAAATTAGTTGACAACTTATTCACCCCCCTCTTAGTTATCTAGGACATTCAACATTTGTTGCATGCCTACCAATTAAGGCCTCAAGTTCTAAGGATTCTCAATAAGTGATAACTTTTGAATGCTTAAGTACCGCTTTATATTTGATGGGCATGTAGAGTCCATATTGAGCAGAGATTTTTACTTATTGTGTGACCTTTGATCGATTGGTATTCCAAATATTAGGTCATTATAATTATTTTTAAGGGACCCCAAACCAACTTTTTCTTGTTTTGATAATCCCTAGACATTAATATCACATTTTTATATTCTTATTGTCAAAGATAATTTTATGTGCTTTAGAGTTTATGTCTAAAATTACCTCAATCATTCATCTTGAGAGTACTATTTATGCCTTGTTGTAGAAATAAATTTGGCTTACTCTTTGACAATTGAATATGTAGAACTTTCCAAGTCTTTCTAACAAAATTATTTCTGCAAAAATTACATTTTTTGAGTTTTACAATATTTCATATCTTTGAAGTTCATTATCAAGGAGTAACTTGTCTTGTAGGTGCTCTCACATTTTGCATCCATATCTATCTGAGCATTTTGATAGTTTTATATGAAAATCCTTGACGCATTTCATTACCTATTACCCACAGATTCCATTTTCCATGGGCATAGAAGATGTTTGCTAATACTTTAGCATTCTACCTTCCAATTAAATTTGTTTCAAATTTTTTAAAACCTCAGCAATAAATCCATTCTCTACTAATGTTTCCTTTAGTGCTTTTCCACAAAGATCTTGACATATTATTGAGGCATCTTTTTTTGATCACCAATTATGATGCAAGTATTATATATTCTTTTAAGAGGGGAGATTTTATTTGATGATTTTATTTTAATGTGTTTTTGAAATGAATGCTTAATGCATGAAACAAGATCACTCTTATTATTATTCTAGTCTATTTTAAAATTTACTTATTTCACTAATAGGTTTGTCTGATATAATATTTTGGTTCACATATGATCTCCAATATATTTGTAGAGTGCAAGGATTAATGCTACTCTAAGTAACCAATAATCTAAGAATTATCATTTATTTCTCCTATATATTACCACAACTTTGTAGTTAGTACCATATAGATGTTCTTTCACCATAGTGATTTTCCTTGCCACATGACAATTGCTATATTAGATTCTTATACTATCAAAAAATACTTTGAGATCGGTTTATTTGTAACTCATTTTTTTACGAATCAATCATAAACAATGCTTGGTGGTTCATAAAGACTATAGGCTATAACTAATGAGTATACTTTTTAGAATGGTGTTAGTGACTTTCAAAGTAAAATAGTATTATTTAATGAGTAATAACACCATATTCTAGAGTGAATTTTGTTTAGCTCAATCTTATTCTTCAATGCTTATTTGATGTGGACTCAAAGGATCTACTCTTTTTTTATAATTCTTTTTAGGAACTATGATGTGGACTTAATATGTAAATAGACGAGATAATGAATATTATATTGTGGTTGCATTCAACTTTTGGTCTTTAATTGTTTTTGATATCTTCTCAAGGGATATAGTGTATACATTAAATATTATAAAAACATAAGAGCTCAAGCTTTCTACTAAGAAATGTAGTTGACTTTGTTTTGTTAGAATAACTGAGAGGAGGGGGGGGGGTGAATTAGTGGTCTTAAAAATAATTCCAAAAACTCAACCAAACATTTATATCTAAAATATAATATCCTATAGTTATCTTTTAGACCTTCAAGAATCAAGATGTATGCCTTATGTAATTATAAAAAATATATACTGCTTGGTAAGATATACTGTTTATCTTTTCTAGCCTTTTATCGAGTAGCAACAATTAAACTTAGTGTTTACCGACCAGTCCCATTTTAGTAATGTGTAAAGTAAACAATCAATGAAATGAGATAAATACACATTTGACACATGGATTTTAAAATGGAAACCTTTTTAAGGGAAAAACCACATGGGACGGTAACCTAAAAATTTCACTCTTCTGAAGTGAGCTCGGTGAAGAGCCAACCATATTAAAGGTTACAAACACACTGTTAAGTGTGACCTTGTTAGAGGATTCAAAACTAACAGTTTGTATTTTGAACTAGCATTCACTATTCTATCAACAAGAAAACCTTTTGATACTCTTGAGTATCTCAATACATTAAGGATGGTTAAATCCCACTCATTTAAGAGATTTTATGAATCAATGGTTAAACTGAAACAATAAATGATTTGTTCAATAATAAAAATTTAACTTGTAGATTTTTAGATCTATTGTTAGTCAAATAATACCTCTCTGATAAATATGCTCTTCAATTCCTTTTCTCCCCTCTTTGTTCTGCTCAGTGAATGCTCTGTCCTCTGTTGCTCGGCGTCTGCAGAATTCCTTGGCTCTGTTCTTCAGCCTATATGATCAGATCTGCATGAAGAATTCTATCTTCACCAGAATTATATTCAACATTCCTCTCTTGTAATGAATTAATTTTCTCTTTATATAGACATGATTTAGCCATTTCAATCTTCCTTGTTTTTGGCATTGATCACTTCTTGATCCATAAAACTTGGCATTCTTTGTTTTATCCCGTAAAGCTCTGCTTTAGTTTTATTACGTAGATGTCTTCTTGATAACTATGCTTTAAAATACTATTGATTATAAAGTTTCTAACTACAGGAATAACAATACTTGGAAGGATCTCTCTAGCCTTGATAGAAGTTTGTCCCCTCTTATGATAGAGTTGCGGTCTTGGTTTAGTGAAGATAATCATCCTGACAAGATTGTGTGGAACCTCTCTCCTAATGGTGAATTCATGGTGGCCTATGCCTGCTCCTTCTTCTTCTCCAAGGAAGATAAGCCTCAGTGTGAAACTATCTGGTATAAAATCCTTACTCCAAAGATTAACTTTTTGTTTTGGATTCTTATCCAGAATAAGCCCCTAACCATTGATAATTTAGTTAAAAGAGGCTTCTCTCATGTTAATAGATGCAGTCTTTGCTATGAACAAGCTGAATCCTATGATCACCTCATGATCCATTATAGTTTTACTCAGAAAGTTTGGTCTTTGGTTTTTCAAAATTGGAATTTGGTTTGGTTCTTTCCTAACTCTTGGCAGGACTTTGTAACTCAATGGAGATGTCCTTTTGATAATGATCTGGTTAGAAATATTTGGAGTCTTATTCAACCTCATCTTTGCTGGAGTATCTGGAAGGAGAGAAATAACAGAATCTTCAGAGAGAAATGTTCTAAACCTGAAATCATCTTCAACATAATGTGTAGCTCTATAAGGGAAAATTTCAGTTCTGCTATAACTAATAGCAATAGTAAGTACCGATCTCTCATCCCTGATGTGAATTGGTCTACTTGGAATTTTCCTCTTCACAAGACTCAAGATTTCTCCCAAAGAGAATCATCTGTCTGGATTGCTCCTCCTAATGGTTGGGTTAAAGCTAATTTTGATGGGGCCTCCAAAGGAAACCCGGGTGTCTCTGGGGGTGGGGGTATCATCAGAGATAGTTTTGGTAACTGTTTAGGTTCCATATCAATCCCCTTGGGTATTTAGTCTAATCATAGAGTAGAGGCCTTGGCTTCCCTCAACACTATCCTGCTGGTGGAAGAAATGGGATTCAAAAGAGTCTGGCTCGAAGGTGATTCTTTAAATATTATAAATAACATTAAAGATATCAACCCCCCTTCCTAGACTATAGAGAATATTATTCTCAAAATTAAATCTATAGTCAAATCCTTTGAAGTGTTCCATATATCTCATAATTATCGGGAGACCAATCAGGTTGCTGATTGTCTTGCCAATATTGGAGCCAAAAGTGAGGGGATTCAAAAATGGAAAGGCAACACTATGAGTAATGATGTGGTCATCTCAATTATTAATTATGATAAAATCAGGCAAAAAGAAGGATTCATTAAAAGGGTTTTTAATGATATCAATTAATTCATCTCAGATTGGGGGGAGTTGGAATGACGTCCAAAATAATGTGAAGTACATATCCAAGATGTGGAATTTTACTCTAATTATGAAAGCTCAAACTTTAATGTATGCCGCTATCATCATTATTATCTTTGGCCAGTTCACGCATGTGAAGAGGATTGCGAATCAATTTAATAGCTTTAACCTGCCAAAGAACAACCAAAATCATAACATTTCCCAGTTTGTGAAAAAAGAGCAGGTGAAGAATTTGGCCATGGGTGGTGATCTCAGATGGGAAGAGCCTATAGAATGCAAGTGGAAGTAGGATAAGGAAGTGTGGAGAATCTTGAAGAAAGGTCATGTTCATCGATATGTTTAGAGACTCCATGGTTTTGACACAGAGGTTTCCAAAGCCTTTGCTGATGGCTGGGATAAGGGCATGGTAAATATTGTGGGAAAATATTTTAGCCTCAGCCTTGAGGTCCTATCTGATATTACTGGTCTCCCGCTGGATGGTTTGAAGTACTCAAAAGAGGTGAAGGTTGGCACCAGAGCTTATAAGAAATTTCCTGTTATCGATGAGGAGAGGGCTCTTCTGGTGAAAGGTAAGAAAGACTATGTTGATATGGATAATATTGATAAAAATTGGGGTTTTGTTATCAAAGTGATAATGGAATACTTCACTCTCGAGGGGAGATTCTCTAGGGTCTACAATTATCATTTTGCCCTAGTTAATCACTTCAGACATGATATCCACATTTCTTTCCCCTATTTTCTCCTCTGTTCACTTAACCAGAGCATTACTGACTATAGAGTGAAGAATTTCCCTATCCTCCATGTCAGGCTTATTCGCCTAATAGTTGATTATGCTAGAGACCACATTCCTGACCCTATCCCTACCCAGATTAAAAAAAGAAAGATTTTTGGGTCTCTGCCAAAGAATCCTAAATCTAAGAAAGCTTTTTTTCCCTCTGAGCCATCTTCCTCTAAGCCTCTGGAAGGGCCGAAGAATGATGAGCACCCTAGTGATGCCTCTGGTCCTGATAAGAATGTCCTGGATTCCTCTGCTAGTCCTATCCTCCAGGAACCTGACGGTGTGAAGTTTATCCCCCAGGATACTGAAACTGAGGTTGACAAGAATATTCAGATGGATCCTAATGTTGAGACTAATCCCACTACCCAGACCCCTATGGTGAAGGATTCAGAGGATCCTGATATCAATAATGCTAAGGAAATCCCTAAGGAAAGTCAAGATAATCTAAAAATTGGGGAAAAGCTTAACCCTGTTCTGGAGATTGTTAATACAGAAGGAAATGAGAAAACTGAGATTGAGGTTGAGAATGTTATCAACAAAGACAAAGAAACTGATACAAATATTATTGATAGTAATGCAGACAACTTAGGGGACAACAATTTTAGGGTTCTAGGAGAGGAAAATTTGGAGTCTCATGATTCTCCCAGCTCTGAGAAAAAGAACAAGGAAGAAGATAGTGAGATAACCCTTCATGGTAGAAAACCCCAGTCTCTTCAAAGAGAAATCAGAAGGATGGACTCACAGGTCAGAAGAACTATTATCATGACCCCCCTTGAGATTGCTAAAAATAAATCCATCTACAGTTATAATCTGGAAAAATGGGTGCAAAGTGATTTGGTAGAGCTTAAGAACAGATGTATCAAACTGGAAAATAAGAGCTCTATGATCAAGGATACTATGTCTATTTTTAGAAAGGAGTTTCCTCATAATGCCAATGCCCGTGTGTTTGATTATGGTTCTGATATTGATGAAAAAATTAAAAAAGCTGTCGAGATAGCTATGATACCTATCCAGAAGAAAATAAGCAAGAATGAGGAAATGTTAAAACATCTACTTAGTTTGATGAACATAGGTATGAGGTCTACTATGGAGAATTTGATTTCTCTGAGTAATTTGCTGGAAGGAAATAAAGATACCATTGACCTTACTGATCCTACCCAGCAGATGGGACCTAGCACTTGTACTAGGTTAAAGAAGCAGAAGGTTGATGATCCAGATATTCAGAAGCTGAAGGACAATGTGAAGACTATGCAAACTCAGCTGGAGGAATCTGAGAGCTTCATGAAGACTTTGTCTTGATCTTGGTGCTGGTGGCTTTTTTTCTCTGTTTCTCTTCCAGCGTCTTTTTTGTTTTTTGCTTAGTAGGTGCTTAATGTTGAATCTGGGATTTGTCCCTTTGTAGCCTGCTTCTTTCCTTGGGGCAGCTTGTTGTTCTTTGGGTTTTCATGCCTATCTCTCTTCTCTTTTGTCCTTCAAAACCTATTTTTACCATAATAAAAAACTATGCTTTAAATCTCTTCCATGCTTTAGTTTAATTGATCGATAAGAAAAAAGTAATCAACCAATCAATCTAAATATAGCTCCTTCTAGCTAAGTGTTTTTATCATTCTTTAACTTCAATTATGATCAATGATCAACTTCAGTTAGCTCGGTCATTGAATCCAGTTGTCCTTGGTAACAACTTCAGTTATGCTCGGTTACTGCGGTGCTTGGTATACACTATGAGCTTCTCAGTGATACTTTCTTGGTAATGCTTTCTCAGTTACTGTAATGCTTGGTATACACTGTGAACTGCTTGGTGACACTTTCTCAATAACACTTGCTTGATTACTGCGATGCTCAGTTTATACTATCTGTCGGTGTGCACTGTCTATCAGTGTTTACTGTCACTTAGTGTATATTGGCTTTTTATGTTTTACTGATAACATAAACTTTGTCTCTTTGGTCTCTTCAATTTTATGACAATATGTGTATGAACAATCAAATTATATCAAGTTGACATCAATGAAAACACAATACATTAACTGATTTAATGTCTTGCATTCACTTTTGCAGTTTGGTGATCATCAACTTATCATCTTTAAACATTTAATCAGTTATAGTTCACCAATCTCTCCCTTTGGCATTGATGGAAACACAATATGAAATATGCCATATCATACCAAAATTATTTTTCTATAACTAATTCAAATATCTGACTCTCGGTAAGCTCTTCTAGCTTATATTTGATTCTTGCTGTGTGCTCTCCCTTTCTTCATTCCCTTCAATGGATAGGTGTAGCAATTCTGTCTTCTGAATCTGTCTCTCCCTTTCTTTTAGAATCTCTTCTCCCTTTTCTGGATAGATATGCAGTGTTAAATCTCTTCAATTCTCTCCCTTTGATGGATGGTTTACTTCATTGAATCTTTCTCTCCCTTTGTAGAATCATCTTCTTTCTCTGATGTTTTCTCTCCCTTTGAAATTCTTCTCTCTAAGGTATATTTCATTGAATATTTCTCTCCCTTTGACAACAATGCCAAAAAAAAAATACAGCTTCTATAATAGCCAACAATATCTTTGGTGTGTAGTTCAGATATGTACCTTCATGTACTGATAAATCATTGAAGTCCTTATCTCAGCTTGCATCAACATGATAAATCTTTTGGTAATGTGTAGGCTGATGTAGCCTCCTAGTCAGTTTAGTGACCAGTAGACAAGGGTCAAACCCCTAGCCTATTCCTCAAGTACTCAAATGTATCTTTTGGTAATGGTTTTGTGAATATGTCTGCTAATTGTTCTTTGGATTGTACATATTCCAATATCACCTCTTTCTCTTGTACTTGTTCCCTCAAGTAATGATACTTAATAGCTATGTGCTTTGTTTTAGCATGCGTTATAGGATTCTTTGAAATGTTGATAGAACTTGTATTATCACAATAGATAATTACTGGATCAAGAATTTCCTCATTCATACCTTTCAGTAATTTCTTGATCCATGCAATGTTAGATAAATTTAGAGCAAAAACCACATATTCTGCTTCTGCAGTTGATTGTGATATGCATCCTTGTTTTTTACTTATCCACGTGACAAGTCTATCACCCATAACGAATGCTCCTCCTATTGTGCTCTTTCTATCATCTATGTTTCTAGCCCAATTAGCATCGGTATAAACTTGTAGCTCAAATTTTCCTTCTTTATTATACCACAAACCATAGTCTTTGATATTCTTCATATATCTCAAAATTCTTTTGACAACAGTCATGTGTGATTCCTTAGGGTTAGCAGAGAATCTTGCAACTATACCAATTGCATGTGCTATATCTGGTCTAGTGTGTATAACATACATTAGTTTTCCAATCATAGATCTGTATAAGGTCTAATTTACCTCAGTTGTCTTGTCTTCCTTTGTCAATTTTCATTCTGTTTCCATAGTTTTTCCAACTGGTTTGGAGTCCTCCATCTTGAATATCTTCTGAACTTCTTTGATGTATTTGGATTGTGTGATGTAGATGCCTCCATCCTATTGTAGAATTTGTAGACCAAGAAAAAATTTGATCTCTCCAAACATTGACATTTCAAATTATTTTCTCATTTCATTAGCAAATGAATTGTATAACATATCATTAACTTCAAATATTATATCATCAAAAAATATCTTAGCAATCAAAACTTTATCATCAATACCTCCTTTCAAATATAGATTACTATTGTCACTTATTCTAACAAATACAATACTAAAGAGATAAGAGTGAAGTCTTTCATACCATGCTCTCGGTGCTTGTTTCAATCCATACAAGGCTTTGTGTAGTCTACAAACCATGTTTCTCTTGTTAGGATCAACAAACCCTTCAGGTTGTTCAATGTATATCTCCTCTTCTAGTATTCCATTTAGAAATGAAGATTTAACATCTATTTAGTATACTTGAATCCTTTGAAGGCATAATAAGAAAGTATAATTCTTACTCCTTCTAGTCTAGAAATGGGTGCAAAGGTTTCTCCATAGTCAATACCTTCTTCTTGTGCATACCCTTTGCATACCAGTCTTGCTTTGTTCCTTGTGACTTCTCTATTCTCATTCAACTTGTTTCTGAATATCTATTTGGTACCAATGACATTTTTGTCACTCAGTCTAGGTACTAATGTCCATGTTTTATTCTTCTTAATCTGTTCAATTTCTTCATTCATTGCACTAACCCATTCTTGATTCTCAAGTGCAGTATTAACAAATTTAGGCTCAAAATCACAAATAAACATCTAGTGTTAAGTGACTTACTTCTTGTTCTCATTCCAGCTCTTTTGTCTCCAATGATATGGTCTTGTGGATGGTGTCTTCTGACATATTTAGAAATTACAGGTTCAGATCTTTGCTCATCATTCTGATCATCATTTTGACCTTCATTGTGATCTTCTTTGCTCGGTTTAAGATTGTGATCATTTTCCTGATTCTCGGTGTGTGCATCCTATTGCTCAGTTGCATTGTTCTGTCGCTCGGTAGTGTTACACTATTTCTCAGGCAAGGTGTTAGGTTCATCAATGTAGACAAACCTGTTGTAATCTTCTGGTTCCTTTCTGCTCTCTTCATCATTTTCTCAGCAAATTCATCCACTTTAACATTTGCACTTTCATTGATTTTGATAGAAGATTTGTTAAGACATTTATAAGCTTTGCTTTTGGTAGAATATCCTAGAAATATTACTTCATCACTTTTAGAATCAAGTTTCCCATTTCTATCATCTTTAAGTATATAACATTTACTTCCAAATATTCTAAAGTAACTCACATTTGGTGTGTATCTTTACCATAGCTCATAAGGTGTCTTATTTGTGTCTTCTTCAATTGAACTTGGTTTAGTGTATAGACAACAATACTTACCGCTTCTCTCCAAAATGTTTTTGTGATGCCTTTTTCAATCATCAATGTTCTGGCACAATCAATAATTGATCTATTCCTCCTTTCAACAATCCCATTTTGCTATGGTGTTCTCGGTGCAGAAACCTATCTTGTAATCCCATGCTCATTACAAAAGTTAGTGAATTCATCAGAAATAAATTCTCCTCCTCTATGTGATCTTAGACATTTCAGTTCTTTTCTACTTTGTTTTTAAACTATAGATTTATACCATTTGAACATCTTAAATGATTTAGATTTCTCTTTTAAGAACATGATAGTCATCATCCTAGAATAATCATCAACAAATAGAATAAAGTATCTATCACCATAATAGCTCTTTGTTCTCATTGGTCCACATAATTTAGTATGGACTAACTCTAGAATAGCATTAGATGTGTAGGTTTTGCTCTTGAAACTAGACTTTTTCATTTTTCCTTTTTGACAATTCTTGCACATGACATGGTCAGGCTTTGACATACTCGGTAATCCTCTTACTTTTATTTTCTTACTTA
This sequence comes from Thuja plicata, assembly GCA_018584345.1. Classification (NCBI taxonomy): domain Eukaryota; kingdom Viridiplantae; phylum Streptophyta; class Pinopsida; order Cupressales; family Cupressaceae; genus Thuja; species Thuja plicata. Next base: position 4,848 of record MU214057.1, on the reverse strand, counting down.
TCTTAACCATGCTGTCAAAATTCACATGACAGAACCAAATGTCTTCATTTCTTTCCAATAAACAAGTGGTCTTAATATCATCAAGATAGAATAGGTTACCTTTTGTTTGTTCACCATTATCGATCAAATTTCCTATTCCATTATAAATCTTTGCCTTTTTGTTCTCAAATACAACTCGGTATCCCATGTTATTCAGATGTGAAACAATCAATAGATTATAGTTAATTCCTTTCACCCAATATGCATTTTCACATCTGATCAGATTATTCAACATGATGGTTCTTTTTCCTTCAACTGGGCAAGATGAGTCAGTACCCATCCTAAGTGATCAACTATTATAATATTCAAAAGTTTCAAAATTTTCCTTATCTCCATTCATATGATGAGTACAACCACTATCAATAATCTAGACATCATGTTTTCTAACTTTAGTTATGAGTGCAGTTTCAACATACCTTTCTTCTTCATCTGAATCATCCTTCATAGCAACAAATACTACCTCAACATCTTCGTCAAAATCAGTTTTAGTATTTTTCAGCTTTGTTATCAAATAGGTAACAATCCTTCTTGCCTTTTTCCTTATAGTCTCTATTATCTCTTCTGTCAGAGTTTTGGTTGCTTCTGTAGTCTCGGTCATCACTTCTGCCAAACTTATTTTCATAAGATCTATCATTGTTTCTTTCATCCTTTCTCTTGTTAGGGCTTCTAGCAGAAAAATGTCCAATTTATTTGCAATTAAAATAGACCAATGGTAATTTACCTTTGTATCTTCCTTTACCACTATGTAATCTTCTAGCCATTAGTGCTTTAATTTCATCAAGTTCTTGTTCATCACTATCACTGTCACTATCATTTCTCATAGTGTGTTTCTGACTAGATTTGCTTATTTTCAGAGAAGATTTGAATACAGACTCAATAGTTGGTAAGACACTGTTGTCATTGTTTTTAATCTCAAATGAAATAAGTATACTAATAAAACTATCAAGAGTAACATTGTTATTTGCTACTGCTCTCATTTCTTGAATTGCAGATACTCTAATAGCATAAACAAGCAGTAAGGTTCTCAGAATTTTACTTACAACTATTTATTTTTCAAGTATTCCTCCTACTCCATGGATAACATTAAAAAATTATTTGATTCTTCTACTATAATGAGTGATTTTCTCTCCTTCTTTCATTCTTAGGTCATCAAACTTTCCTCTTAGGATTTTAGCTTTAGCTCTCAGCACATTTGTATCTCCTCCATGTACTAGCTTGAGTTTGTCCCACATTTTCTTTGTAGTGGTGCATGATTTCACATCTTCAAATTCAACATTGGATAGTGAAGAAGCAAGTTCTATCATCATATAATTGTGTTCATGTTTCTCTCTCAATTGATCAATAGTTAGAGGTCTAGTAGGTGCAACATATTCAACATCCAAGTATTGTGTGACATCATTTCCCATACCTAATAGATGAAGTCTTATCCTTCTTTTCCATGATGCAAAGTTGTCTTTGTTCAACTTAGGCACATCCCTTTTACTCATCTTGTGATCTTTAGCTTGAGTCTTTAAACTCTCTTCAAAGCACCAAAGCTCTAATACCAATTTTTAGAATAACTGTGAGGGGGGGGGGGGGTTGAATCAGTGGTCTTAAAAATTATTCCAAAAACTCAATAAAAAATTTATATCTCAAATATAATATCCTCTAGTTATCTTTTAGTTCTTCAAGATGTATGCCTTATGAAATTTTAACAAATATATACTGCTCGGTAAGATATAATGTTTATCTTTTCTAGCCTTTTACCAAGTAGCAACAATTAAACTTAGTGTTTACCAACCAATCCAATTTTAGTAATGTTTAAAGTAAACTATCAATGCAATGAAAGAAATACACATTTGACACATGGATTTTAATGTGGAAACCCTGTTAAGGGAAAAACCACTTGGGACGGTAACCTAAAATTTTCACTCTTCTGAAGTGAGCTCGGTGAAGAGCCAACCCTATTAAAGGTTACAAACACACTATTAAGTGCGACCTTGTTAGAGGATTCAAAACTAACAGTTTGTCTTTTGACCTAGCATTCACTATGCTGTCAACAAGAAAACCTTTTGATACTCTTGAGTATCTCAATACATTAAGGATGGTTAAATCCCACTCGGTTAAGAGATTTTCTGAATCAATGGTTAAACTGAAACAATAAATGATTTGTTCAATAATACAACTTTAAATTGAAGATTTTTAGATCTATTGTTAGTCCAATAATACCTCTCTGATCAATATTCTCTTCAATTCCTTTGATCCCCTCTTTGTTCTGCTTGGTGAATGCTCTGTCCTCTGTTGCTCGGTGTCTGCAGAATTCCTTGGCTCTATTCTTCAGCTTGTATGATTGGATCTGCATGAAGACTTCTATCTTCACTAAAACTATATTCAACATTCCTCTCTTGTAATTAATTACTTGTCTCTTTATATAGACATGATTTAGCCATTTCAATCTTCCTTGTTTTTTGCGTGGATCACTTCTTGATCTGTAAAACTCAAAATTCTTTGCTTTATCCCGTAAAGCTCTGCTTTAGTTTTATTATGTAGATCTCTTCTTGATAACTAAGCTTTAAATCTCTTCCATGATTTAGTTTAACTGATCGATAATAATAAATCAATCAATCAGTCAATCTAAATATAGGTCCTGCCAGCTAAGTGTTTTTGTTATTCTTTAACTTGAGTTCTAATCGGTGATCAACTTCAGTTAGCTCGGTCATTGACTCTTGTTGTCCTCGGTAACAACTTCAGTTATACTCAGTTATTGCAGTGCTTGGTATACACTGTGAATTGCTCGGTGACACTTTCTTGGTAATTATTTCTTGGTTACTGTGATGCTTGGTTTATACTGTATGTTGGTGTTTACTGTCACTCGGTGTACACTTTCGTTCAGTGTATATTGGATTTTTATATTTTACTGATAACATAATTTTTGTCTCTTTGGTCTCTTCAAGTCTATAACAATATGTGTATGACCAATAATATTATATCAAGTTGACATCAATGACAATACAATACATTAACTGATTTAATGTCTTGTATTTACTTTTGCAGTTCGGTGATTATCAAATTATCATCTTCAAACATTTAATCAGTTATAGTTCATCATGTTTTGTTGTTAATCATTATTATATCATCTTAGGTCATGTATATGTTAGTAATAACTGAGAGGGGGGGGGGGGGGNCTGAGAGGGGGGGGGGGGTGAATCAGTGGCCTCAAAAATTTATCCTTCAATCACTAACCACCAATCAAATAAATCTCAGGTTATTAAGTCCCTACAAGATGAATGCCACAAAATACTTATAATAACTAACTGTCTGTCAGCTTACCTTGTCTATCCTTATTCTCCTTGATAATCGATAAGAAGTAAAACTATTTACCCATACTCAGTAAATATGCAGAGTATACCAATCAATCCAGAAATGCATATGTGAAATGTAAAATTGTAAAGTAATAAACCATACACACATAACACATGAATTTTAACGTGGAAACCATGTTAAGGGAAAAACCACTGGGACTGGTAACCCAAATTTTCACTCTTCTAAAGTGATCCCTGTTAGGAGCCAACCCTATTAAAGGTTACAAATACACTGTTAAGTGTGACCTTGTTAGAAGATTTTATACATAGGTTGTCACTTAGTATCTGGCATCTATTTTACTACCATCCTTGAATCAGCCTCCTTCTTAGACTGTTAATAGGCTTTATGCAAATCTTGCTACCATCCTTGAATCAACCTTCTTCTTAGGCTTTCAAGAGGCTTTATGAAAATTCAATTCTACTTTCATGAATCATCCTTTTTGGCAATTTGTTAGGATACACTTCAATTATAGAAGACAGTTAAGTCCCGCTTTGTTAAGAGACTTGATGCTTCAATGGTTAAACTGAAACATTATTACTTGTTTCTAATGCAACTTGAATTGAAATTTTTTAGATCTATTTAAGTACAATACCTCTCTAATCAATTTATCAATTCATTTCTTTGTGCTCCACACTTTCTTCTCTGTGATGCTGTGCTTCACTGTTCGTCGGTGTCTGCAGAATTCTTTAGCTTTCCTTCAGCTTGATTGATCAAGACTGTATGAAGTTATCCTTCACCAATTTCTCTTTAGCATCCTCTTTCTATTCACTCCCCTTCCATGTATTTTATTTTTCATGTGTAGTGATTACGAAAATGAATTATGCTTGTCTCTTAAATAGACATGATGTTCCTTAATTCTTGATTCTTGGAGTGAAAAATAATCCAGCCAATCTGATTTATGACTTTAACTCCTGATTTATCTCATTGTTATCTTCTTTCCAACTATACAAATATTCTTTACTTAACTCTGGGAAAATAAAACAAATAAAACAACCAGTTAAGTCTATCCTTAAGCTCTGCCAGCTAGATATTTTGTCATTTTCTGAACTCTCTGTTCTATCGGTCAACTCTGCAGTTAGTCGTCGGTGACAACTGCCAGTTCCATCGGTGCAACTCTAGTTAGCTTCAGGATCTCCATCTGTCGGGCATCATAGGATTTTGCTTCATTGGGAAACACTATCATCTGCTCATTAGGCATCACTGTGACTTTTTCTTTGCCTTTACTGATGGTGTGCACTCCGTCGGTGTTGTCTGTCACTTAGTGAATACTTGACTTTTATGCATTGCTAAAAGCATAATCTTTGTTCCATTGATTCTTTGAAGTCTTTGGCATTATGTACATGACCATATAGATGATATCAAGTTGACATCAATGACAATACAAACCATTAACTGATTTAATGTCTTGCATCATCTTCAACTTAACATTATCAAATATTTAATCAGTTACATGTCATCAATCTCTCC
>MU214053.1:177398-191329 GCA_018584345.1 Thuja plicata | reverse complement strand
GGAAATGAATGGTTGTCTATCTTCCACTAACCAGAGTTATCCTAAGACAATCTGGAAATACAAATATATATATTTCAGTTATTAGGACAAATACATCAATATGATTATGAAATGGTTTGGCTTCAGTGACTATTAACGGTTTACCTTCCTATAGGAGTGACAGTTTGTCTCCTAGTAAGAAGCTATGCTAGCAGGTTTGCTTGTATGGCACAAATCTTGGACATGTTATCTGACATGGTGCAACATGAAGCTAGCATTGCTAAGATGAGGATGTGGTCTGACCAAATTGGCATGGATTTTCAATGAGCTTGGTGAGTAGTAAAAATGTCATTCATTTGATATCATGGATTTATAAAGCCTAAATGTTTATTACACATATAATATTAACATAAACTAACTCACAGTTAACCTAAAGGAACAAGTCTAGCATTTGTGTCAACATCATTGCTGCACAGCCATTTTTTTTTTAAATTCTATCTTGAATCCGTCGCAATTGCGAAATTTACCTCCAAAATTACGACGGGGTCGCTGTATTGGTGACACCCACATACTGTCGTAGTTTCTTGAGTGTTCGTTGTAATTGCGATGTTTACCTCCAGAATTATGATGGGATCACTGTATTGGCGACGCCCAAAAACCGTCGCAGTTGCTTGGGTGTTTGTCGCCATTGCGACATTTACTTCTAGAATTACGACAGGGTTGCTGTATTGGTGACGCCCAAAAACCATCGCAGTTGCTTGGGCGTTCGTCGCCATTGCAATGTTTACCTCCAGAATTACGACGGGATTGCTGTATTGGCGACGCCCAAATACCGTCGCAGTTGCTTGGGTGTTCGTCGCCATTGCGACGTATACACATAGAATTACGAAAGATTTCCTATATTGGCGATGCCCCAAATGCCGGGGTTCATAGGGCTACATAGCGACTGATTGAAGTCATAATTGCGACGGAAAAGTAAAGACATCGTATTTTGCGACTAAAAAATAGCGATGTCTATTCCTGTCGCAATTGAGACACATGGTTGTCCCAATTGCGACACATAGCCATCGCAAATCGACCCCAGATGTATTAGTGTCCTTGTAGTGAACTCATTGGCATCTTCCATTCATTTTCAATGTCTTTTTCTTCCATTATATTAATTCTATCCACATTTTTTCCTCAATTCTATTCATTTTGTTCATGCTTAGACTTAATATTTTGGTTCAGATATTTCAAAGCTCCTCGAAATAATTTCTCTGTTCATTTTGGTATAATTAGAGCAGTTAGAGAAAAAGTATTTTAAATAGTATCCAAGTTATTTGATAGAAAAATATTTCCAGTTTGATGGTATAAAATGTATGGTTTCTATGATGGTTTTAGGTATTTTGCATCGATTCTTAAAAATGCAGTTGCCCAAGAAGGATCTATGCCATTTATGTTTGCATATACATTCTATATTTTGGTCTATAAGATGATTTTTTAATGCCACAATTGGATCATGTGTCCAAAATGGAAGGACAAAAGAAGTACATTTTTTTTTAAAATGCCAAGTCAAAATGTAGTTTCATGGAATTCCATAATATCCAAATATGATTGTAGGTTATCAAAAGATTTTTTCCAGCACAATGCCTAAAATAAAATAAACCTTCAAAAGAAGTCATTATAGTGCATGTCAAAACCTTAATTCAAAGAAAAATTGATAGTATTCATGAGTATTTGGATAGAGAAATGCAAGACAACAATGTTGAACATGAATCATGTGTCTATGTTTTGCATTAAAAATCACAGTTTGAACCAAAGAAATTTCATTGTGTAACATCACAGAGAATTGACTCAAAATGATCATTCTAAATTATTAGGAACATCATATGAGGGATACTTCCTCAATTCTCATGAATAACATTCTCAAATCCACCAACAGAATATCCTCTTAGATTTTATATCATGACCAATAAAATATTTTTATTATCACTTATAGGATCACCAACAATAGATGTTGTGACCACATTGTTGTACAAGAATATAAATAGACATGATATTCTTTTCTCTTCCAAGATTATATATATTTTGTGTCAAATGTTTAGCAGTGTGTTAACTTAGAAATAATACCATACTAAGGATTATCGAACCCTTCTCAGTCCATACAAAGTCAGTGACTTTGGTTTGAGATTCCTCATCTCACTTGCCAAACTTGTAGATCTTTTTCATTTTAGTACAATTCAATGCTATTAATTCTATTTAGTTGGAGAAATAGTAAAGGAAAATTTGGATGGTTACCAAGCACCAATATAGTCAATATTTCACAAACCTTTTTATGGTAGTTAAAGGATGCCCCATCTCCAAGAATACATGATATGATGGATTGTTTGAATGGAGCCAAATACTTCACTAAGATTGAGTTGAAGAACTATTATCATCAAATAAGGATAAGAGAATGGGATGAATGAAAGAATGTATTCAAAATGAAGATGGATTGTATGAATGATTGCTGATGTCATTTGGATTGACAAATGAAGCAAAAAAATTGTAAAGTTAATAAATAAAATTTTGAAGTCATACCTTGGTAAGTTTGTGATTTGTGTATTTACATGATATTATAATATTTAATAAGTCAAAAAAAGAGCACTTGAAACATGTTAGACAAATATTGCAAATGTTGAGAGAAAAGTTAATGGTGAATTTGAAAAGATGTATTTTCATGAAAGAAGAATTGGTGTATTTGGGTTTTGTGGATCTTCTAGTAGCAGTATGAAAATGGACTATTGTTAATTAGCCTTCATAGAAGAGTATATTTGAAGCAAGAATCTTCCATCGATAAGAAACCTTCTATAGGAAGTTTATCAAAAATATTAGTGAGATTTGTGGGCCAATTATAGAGTTGATAAAAGGAAATAAAAATGAATTTGTGTGGATAGCTACAACAGAGAAGAGTTTTAATATTTTGAAGGCAAAGTTGATAAAGCAACACATGTTAGCACCTTCCAACTTTGAAAAAATGTTCCAATTTGATTGTGGTGCGAGTGGGACAGTACTAGGGGGATTTCTAAGTCAAGAGGGAAAACCAATAGATTACATAAGTGTGAAGCTAAATGATGCTAAATGAAAGTGATGCAGAGTGGGCAGCCATAAGTCAAAAAAGGACTAAATTTGTCCTTCAAAACCTTCAAATCCCAAAAGGAAAGAACTAAGAAAAGTATTCCCAAATAGAAAAGTGCCCTTACCACTTATAACAAGTGTAGAGATGACTTGTTATCAGGGTATCATGACCTATCCCAATAGGGTAACCCAATCACTAGGCTCTACCAAGTCTCCAAAACTAATCACTAACTAGTTGGCTACCAGACACTTAGGCTAGTTTGACACAAACTCCCCCCCATGTATACTCCAAGGACTAGGGGTGACTCTACACTTAGATTTTTTTCTATTGAGGTCCCTAAAACAAAGATCCAATGGTTCTACTCATCATGTGCAACAATTTGGACATTGTTGCTTTGACAAGCCACTTCTAGGCTTGTAGCCTTTCTAGAATAGAGATTATGACTTAAAAAAGAAGAAGAATTTCACGTAACCTTTTCATCTAATCATGGATTTAGATACCCTTTTTGGCCTAAGGGATCATACCAAAGCATAAAGGCTTGAATGTGAGGGGAAAATAAAAAGATACTCTAATTTGTCAAGGTAAATAGGCTTAATTAGGCTTCTAATTACACTATAGGTACAAATTCCGTAGAAAAAAACCCCAATATAACACTTGAATCATGTGAGGGCATGCACAAGGGTTTAACAGACCAAAATTTAGGCCTTGATGGTTCCCCAATGGTAAGTTATGTGGACTATGCTCAATGCTTAGGAGGTGCACACATGGGTCATGTACACATAGGGCATCAATTTTCACCCATCTCCCTACAAGTTATCAGACCAAGCATGCAAAATCTCAAAGGGCATATCAAATACATGAATTCCACCAAGGGGAATTAGATTCCCATGGTGGAATTGAGAAATATACACATTTTTTTGTGAAACCCTAGTTTAGGGCCTACAATATAAGAAGCAAGACTAAAAACACAATAACGTTTGACACACAAAAGATTAGGACATGAAATAAAGTGAAAATGAAAGGTACTTCATAGGGCTATCCAAATATTTAGAATTTTACCCCCAAACTTCTGTACATTTCCGTACTAATTTAATGTTACTTGAAGTTGCATGAAAATTGTTAATTTTATTGATTTTCAAAAGCCAATTACACAAGCATATCCTCCACCTTCCTATAAGGGCTTATGTAGGAATTCCCAATGGTTACATCAAATTTTCGAACTACCTAGCCATTTGGGAATGAGTTTACAACTTTGAAAAAATATTGCTAAAAAGTTGCTTGACAACTTTTAAGCAACATTGTAATATTTTTTTGCAACTTTCACACTAAGTGACCAAAGTTGGTCCAAAACTCTAACTCATGATCCAACATGGATCCAAACATGTTCAAAACATTAAAAAATAAGAAAATATCCTATCTTAAGGTTTAGGACACCTGTTGACCAGTAGTTGACCAAGGGCTTATAAATGCCAATCTTGGGACTAGGTCTTACAAAGGGGGTCCAAGATTAAACCTTTATTACTAACATACCCTAGAGACTACTAGGACCTACAAGGAGTCCATAAGTACCAAAGAAAAAATTAGTTTACTAAGGGTGTTCCTGCACCAGAAAGTACTATATATATGATCAAGAGTTCTATGCAATTGTGTAAGCACTCAAGATGTGGAAACATTATTTTCCATTGACGGAGTTTGTTTTGTACAGAGATCATCATGCATTACGATTCATAAACAAAAAGGTAATTTGAGTAAAAAATGCATGAAGTGGGTTGAGTTTCTACAAAGTTATTCTTTCATTTTTTCCTTTCTTTTTTTCCTAGAAGTGGCAAATTAAAAATATTTGTCGATGCATTGGATAGGAGATGTTTGTTCCTAAAGAGATAAGAGTAAATGTTACGAGTTTTGATTGTATGGAAGAGTTGTATGAAGAGGATGTAGATTTTTAAAAGCATGACCATTGTGTAAGAGTCTAATTGGAACTAATAGAACTCCATAGTTGGAGTATTTTATACAAGGAATTTATTGTTTAAAGGAAAGAGATTGTGCATAACTCGAGGTTTATTAAGAGAAAATTTGATGAAAGAAAAACATAAAGGGGGCTTGAGTGGAGATTTTGGAGAAGACAAGATATTAGCACAATTGAATGAAAAATACTATTGGGTAGGGATGAGTGCAAATGTAAAAAGAATGGTGCAAGGCTACTAAGGATGTCAACATGCCAAGTGAATGAAGCATAACTATCCATTCCTAATATTGGAGAGACCATGGGAATGTATTAGGATAGATTTTATTTTGGGACTACCATGAACTCAAAGAGGTAATGATTGTATTTTTGTTGTACTCGTCAAAGTTTGAAAAGTGACCGTTTTTATTCCATGTCACAAGTGTAGTGATACTTTCAATATAACTAGATTGTTTTTCAAATAAATAGTTTGGTTGCATGGCTTGCCAAAAACTATTATTTTAGATTAAGATACAAAATTTGTTGATCATTTTTGGCATACTTTGTGGAAGAAAATGGGAACATAATTAGGTTTTAGTTCTCCATACAATGTAAGTTATAAACGAGGAGATATAAAACAAGAACATATTTAAGACAATAATACAAATAAAGACAAAAAAAAATACAAAAAATTATAGTGGTTCGACAATCGCCTACATCTACTCTCAACCAGGGAATCACTTTATTAGTCCAATCTATAATATGTTTCATATATAGGTTGCACCCGATTATTTATCCAAAGCTCTTCGAATACAAAGAGATGGGGGAAAACAAATGATTGTGTGATCGTTGGGCTTCACATCCCAAAATTCTCACACGTGAAGTCCAACCGGCACAACCATGCACTGTGATATCCCCTGCATTTCCACTTTAATGTGACATCATAACTAGACCCTAAGAAGACTTTAACATTACTAAGCTCTATTTAAGAACACTTCAAGTTAATCTTCTCCAAATTCTGACAGATTTAATAAATCTTAGCAATTGAGTACCCTCTCTTAACACTTTTATAGGTGCAAACTCACTCAAAAATCCATAATCAGGAATACCACTTTTTGTAGGTTCAAAATACACTTCTTCATCCACATGATCTCATATTGTACTCTCATTTTCCAAAAATATTAAACAAATTATCATCTACGAGAAAGACTTACCAAGATTACCAGTTTGAAAGGTTTTGAAAATCTCCTTGTCTGAGGTAGTATGAAATGATGCTCCCGTATCGAGCACCCAACCATTTGCTGCAACTTCTGTTGTAGTTAAAATAAAAGAATCCTCGTATTCCATATCTGCTCCTTGGATTTAACCAAGCTCTGATTCCAATTATAATTTATAAATGACCAGAGATAAAACAAGAACATATTTAAGACAACAATACAAATACAGACAAAACACAACACATCAAATTATAGTGGTTTGCCAATTGCCTACATCTTCTCTGAAGCAGGGAATCACTTTATTAATCCAATCTACAATATGTTTCATACATAGGTTGCACCCGATTATTTATGCAAAGCTCTTCGAATACAAAGAGATGGGGAAAAAAAATGGTCATGTGACTGTTGGGCTTCACATCCCAACATACCATCCTCAAATTGATGGTTAAGCTAAAATTGTCAAATATGTTTTGGAAAATTTGTTTAGATGTTTGGTTAGGAATAAACAAAATCAATGGGATTTCATATTGGCATAAGAAGAGTTCACATATAATAATTCTATAAATCAAATTGCTGGAAAGAGTACAATCCAAGTAGTATATGGGTACAACCTGAGGGGGGTGCTTATGAGCTGAGAAATAGTGCGAATTTCAGTCAGAAGAGTGTTGTAGCATAAGATTTTGCTGAGTATACTCATGATTTCACAATGAAGTAAAGGAGTACTTGGAGAAGAGTGATATGAAATACAAAGAGTATGCTAATATGAATTGAAGAGTGGAGAAGTTTGAACTTGGAAAGGTGGTAATGGGACATTTGTGAAAGAAAAGGTTTCAACTAGAAACCTACAATAAGCTAAAATGGAAGAGGATTGACTTGTGTTAGATTTTGCAGAAAATCTCATGAAATGCATATGAGATTGAGCTTCCAATTAGGATTAATATTTCTCAAATATTTAATGTTGTAGATTTGTATAAATATCATGAAGGTGAGTCAAGTGCACATTAGGGTGCAATTTCAGATTTGTCGTATGTACAAGCATTTGCACATCAATTGCTAGAAAAGAAGTTTGAGATGATTGATTAGATCATTGATTCTCAAATCACAAAAGGAAATGAGAAAAGAGTATTCAGTATAGGGAATATCTAGTTTGTAGGAAGGATCATGTAGCAGATGAGGCTTCTTGAGTCAGTACTTCAAATTTGGCAAAGTTTGGGATTCAAGTTTCGGCAGTGCGAAAATGTTCACGAGTTACACTCATAGAACATTTCCATACCAATAGTGTTTGATGTTGAAGCATCTAGATAGGATAGAGTAGCTATATGACTCAATCCTAAAATATATGTTTTTGGTTTTTCCAAACAATCAAGAGATGAATTTTTTGTTTTGATTCTTAATCTTGTTTGGGTTTGTAACTTATCTTAGGCACTAGTTGATTTGCGTTCAAGATAAATAACTCACTTAGTTTTCAGTTGCTCGATAATGTAATAAGTTTAATATACATTGAAGAAATCCGAGTCATATGGCTGCCCTTCAAAGGAAAAGCTTTCATACGCTATGAAGAAATTCAAGATCCGGAGTAAGCCAAGTCAGAGAAAAAAAATAAATTTGTAAAGGGCAGTTGAAGCAGCTTTCTTGAGTAAACAAAGGAGAAAATGAAATTGAAGGGGCAGCGTTGTAAAAAACCAAGAGAATAGGCGTAAGAATGAAAGGAAGGTTCAGAGATAAAAGGGTTTTAGAGCTGCTTCGAAAGGGGAGAGGGAAAATGTGCAAAAGTGAGAAGAGGACAGACGTGAGTGGGACATAAAAGGAAATATATGAGTGCTGCTAGGATGGATCAACATAAAGTCTTTTAAAATAAAACAAATTGATTAAATGTATCATACAACAAATCTAAATATACCATTCACAGCTTTCTACTTGTACATTGGCTGATAACATTCCATTTGTTGACACCATTTGAAATCTGCCTATACTACATAGGAATCTCAAAACGCAATTGTAAATGAACTATTGAAATTTTCCAAATCGCACTTGACGTTTGTGTCTTCATGGTTGCTTATCCATATTTTAAGTGGTTGTTGATAAGATGATTTGAATTTTATAGTGTAGCTCAATTTTTAAAGTTTATGAAAGTTTGAGGTTTTATGAATGCTATTATTTTGTCTATTTAATTTATTGAAATAAAGAAATATAAAATAATTGGTAGAAATGATTCATAAGTAACAAGAATTTTTTTTTAAGTTGGTGGAAATGTACCTTGTTCAAATCTTCAAACTAAAAGATAGGGTTTACTATTGTGAAGAGAAATATTCTAATTAATCGTATAGTATATTCTCTTTGCTTCATAGAATGCCCTATTCCTTCAAAATAGATCACTAGAAATTTGATATCCTCTCTAGTGACAATTTAGATGATTAGGAAATCAATTTAAACATTAAGTTTTTATCCACTTAGTTTTTCCTACTTTCACGTGGTGTCTATGTCAATACTTTAGATGATACAATAAGAAAATAAATTTGTATTCTGTTATTTTTCATCCATAACAATATATTGGAAATGCTTAGGAAAGACAAGGAAATAGAACATATGTTATATTTTTATAATATTAATAAAAAAATATAAAGAAAATCAATTCTAAAATAATTTCTGATCTTAAATTTCTTTTTCTTATATTTAGTGGTGTCCATATCAATACTTTAAATGATAACAGCCGAAAATAAACCTGGATACTTTTATGTGTTTTGTCCATAATTAACATATACTAAAAGCTTAACAAAAAGATAACAATTAGCAAATTCTGCAAAAATGAATAATACTATATATGCTCCATTTTACATTATTTATTATTTATTGAAAAATAGAATAAAAGTAATTTCAAAAGTAAGTTTGATATTCAAATAGAGACTGTATTTTTTATCAATTATAAAATTTTAAATCCTATATGTGTAAGTACAAAATTATTTGCACTAAATTATATTATACTTTGAACTTACAAAGATTTCTACATCTCTTTTTAACTATATTGAGGAAAAAGATAACCTTTAAAAATTATGTTGCAAAGTTTAAGAAATATTTGTTTAACATGTATTTCAAATCACTCATGCCCTCTGCGTCTCCATAGCCGTCAGCCATATCATCTTGAAATCACTGCTTAATCCAAATAATGCCTAGAAAGACTCGGAAGTGCAACAGATATGCTACTTGATTTGTGTTCTAAGGATTTTTCTGTGTTTAAATCAAATGTCAGATTCGATTTTAAGTTTGCATTTCTTTTCAGATATATATAGATGGAAGATCTTAGGACTGAAGGAGCAGCCCTGAAATTTAACCACTTAATAGACACCATTCTTTATTAAATTATAAAAGGAAGGCGTCGATTATTATAAATAAGTAGACAACATTATTTATGACAGCATGCTTGCAACAATTCAAGGATACAAGGTCATTTTTTTTTGAAAGAGAATAGTGACACAGAGATTCAGCAGAATATAAGACGAATTGGTATCGGCAAAACATATATCTAATCATCATAGTGCTCTAAATTATAGTGAAATAAAGAGGTACAATGTTGAATCAAAGACCGCAACACAACCAAATGCAACACACCTAAATATGGAGACATCTAATGAGTGCAGAGATGCCTAAAACTGGAACTCATAAGTAGCTTTAGCAGTAGCTTGAACATTCTTCCTCCCATAGAAAGAAACAATAATTAACAAGTGTCATTAAGTGAAGAGCTAAGATGTAGATGTGGACCAATTTTCAGAGCTCCTTTCATTAGTATTTCTTGGATTGTTGGTACCTTCAAGAAAGGGTGAGATATCTATGGGCAAATGAAAAGTTCTAGGAGTACCAAGAAATACACTTGTTATTTTTTCTAATCTCTGAACAATCTCCATCATAGTTGGACGTTGGTGTGGATCCTCCCTTGTGCAAATCAACCCTATTTGCATGATTTCAGTAATGCATGCCAATACCATTGCTTTATTGGACTCCTCAACATCTCTAATTAGTTGGCTATCCACCACTTCTGTGATCTTGTTTGGAAAATACATGCTTGCCCATTTTGGTAGATCAATACCTTCTACAAACATGTTATTTGTTGGTCTCCTGCTTGTCAATAATTCTAAAAGTAGAATTCCATAGCTATATACATCTGCTTTTGTTGAAATCTTTCCACCCATTCCATACTCTACAATACAATATACAAATCAATGATTTTGAAGCTATACGAAATAATTATTAAAATTAAAAAAATAGTCAATGATAATTTATATTCTAACCATACAAAATTTTATACCTGGTGCAAAGTAGCCAATAGATCCATTTAGTACACTTGCAGAAGTCACTGAATTCATTGAATTCTCAAAAAAGAGTCTTGTAATGCCAAAGTCTGCTATATATGGAGTCATATCATCACCTAATAACACATTATTAGGTTTTAGGTCACAATGGATGACTTGCACATAACAATAATGGTGTAGATATTCCATTCCTTGTGCTATCTCCTTTGCTATTTTCAATCTGTCAGCCAAATTTAATTTACATTCATCTTCTCCCTCGAAGTATAGCCACCTCTCCAAACTCCCATTTGACATGAATGGAAACACCAATGCCTTAAAATCGGGGTTACAATAAGCTAAAATGATTTTGATCACATTGTGGTGCCTAACTCTTTTTAACACATTGCATTCCCTTTGAAAACTTTGGAGAGCATTTTCATCTTGGAAATTGAAAACTTTAACAACAATCTGTGTACCATTGTTGAGAATCCCCCTATAAATAGATCCAAAACTACCAACTCCTAGCTGATTAGTTTGGCTAAACCCACCAGTTGCATCTGCAAGTTCTTTATATGAAATTTTTTGAGGCCCAATGTTGAAGCCAAGGATATTCTCATCAATATGTCTCCTTCTATAGAAAATTAGAAACAATATATAAGACATAATAAATATTGCAATACCAATTAGAATTGGTACTATCACCTTTCTGAAGGTTGAATTTTTTTTGTGCTTAGAATCCAAGCATGGTGGTAGATTAATCCACTTTCCACAAAGCCCAACATTTCCTGAAACTGGTGACTTGTCAATCATTGCAAAACCTCCTCCCTTTGGAACCTCTCCTTTTAAGTTGTTTCAAGAGACATTAATATGTTGAAGCATTTTCATTTCTTGGAAAGCCAATGGGATTGCACCTGACAATTTATTTCTTGAGAGATCAATGACTTCAAGATTTTTTAGATCTGTCAAAGATGTTGGTATTGAGCTATAAAATGAATTCCATGAAAGATTTAAATATTGCAAATTTGTGCAACCTGATAATGCAGCTGGAATTTCACTTGAGAAGTTGTTAAGAGACACATTTATTGCTTGGACCATTGCCATTTTACTTATTACCAAAATAGAACCTTGTAATAAATTGCAGGAAACATTGAAATAAAACTGGATATTCACAAGACTTGTCCATTCAAAAGGTATGTTTCCTTCTAGTTTGTTGTAAGATAAGTCCACCTTTTCCAAAGTGACACATCTCCCTAAACTTGCCGGCAATTTTCCTAAAATTTGATTATGATGAAGAATAAGATCGCTTAGTTGTGGAAGATTGCCAAGAGCATCTGAAATTTGACCTGAAATCATGTTTTCACTCAATGATAGCAATCCAAGTCTTTTTGGATGAGCTAAACTTGCCAGTATTCCTCCACTTAAATTATTTTTGTCCAAATACAATCTTTGAAGATTCAGAAGTTGGCCAAGAGTGGATGGAATGGTCCCACTAAAATGATTGTTGGATAAGTCTAAGGTTGCCAAATTTGTGAGATTTCCAATGCCACTTGGTATCTTTCCCTCAATTTCATTGTGATCTAAATCCATCTCATAGAGTTGGTTTGATAGTTGGCTAATGGAAGGAGGCAAAATCCCAGTGAGATAATTAAAAGACAAGTCTATTACTTGTAAGGAGGAGCAATTAGTCAAGGCTGTTAAAAAAGACAACTTGGTGTTTTTGCTAGTGAGATTATTTGTCTGTAATGATAAATATTGAAGTTGAACCAAATTTCCAAATTCCAATGGCACTGTGCCACTTATTTGATTTATTCCTAGATCAAGTTCTTGAAGTTGAGTACAATTGGAGAGGGAGGTTGGGATTTCTCCAGTGAGTTGGTTTTCCCATAAAAGTAATACTTGTAACTCTGATAGCTTGCCAAATTTCCAGGGAATGTGACCAATTAATTGATTGTCATATAAAAGCAAAATTTGGAGGTGAGTGCAATTGCAAAGAGCAGTGGGAATCACTCCTAACAAGTAGTTTTCACCAAGATAGAGCACTTCGAGTTTAGTAAGTC
Source organism: Thuja plicata (assembly GCA_018584345.1). Classification (NCBI taxonomy): domain Eukaryota; kingdom Viridiplantae; phylum Streptophyta; class Pinopsida; order Cupressales; family Cupressaceae; genus Thuja; species Thuja plicata. Next base: position 178,754 of record MU214053.1, on the reverse strand, counting down.
TAACAAATTCAATAGGAATTGATCCTGATAAGTAGTTTTGACTAAGACAAAGAACTTCGAGTTGAGTAAGCCTACCTAATTCAATAGGAATTGATCCTGACAAGTGATTTTCACCAAGATTAAGTATGTTGAGTTGAGTAAGCATACCCAAGTTAGCAGGAATTAGTCCCGATATATTATTTTTACTAAGATCGAGTTCTTTCAAATGAATAAGCTTACCCAATTCAATAGGAATTGACCCTGACAAGTTATTTTGACTAAGATAAAGCTCTGTGAGTTGATTAAGCGTGTCTATTTCAGTGGGAATACCCCCATGAAATCTGTTAATCCCTAATTCCAAATCAGTTAAAGATGACAGGTTTCCTAGAAAAGCTAGGATTGAGCCTATTAATTGGTTTGCTCCTAAATAAAGTATTTCTAAATGTGAAAGGTGGCCTAGCTCAGAGGGAATGTTTGTAAAAGTAGAATTCCATAGCTATATACATCTCCTTGTATTGAAATCTTTCCACCCATTCCATACTCTACAATATAATATAGTAATCAATGACTCTCAAGCTATAGGAAATAATTATCAAAATAAAAAAACAATCAATCAACATTTATATTTCAATAACACAAAAAATTTATACCTGGTGCAAAGTAGCCAATAGAACCATTTAGTACACTTGTAGAACATATACTCTATTTTCATAATATTAATTATAAAAAAAATCTTGTTTAAATAAAAAAATTCTATAAAAATCATTTTTGATAGGTTAATCCTCAAATTACATTTAAAAAAATATTTGTATTAATTCTATAAGATTAACACCAAAAAATTATAATTTCATCTAATGATACAAATTATTAAACTAGCACTTGCACCTTTCAGGGGTGCAATGGTTATGTCAATAGTTAAATATATATCAAATGATGATATTATGGTATATTTATAGATATATATCCCTCTCTATTTCTATATCCATGTGTCTCTTTCTAACTCACACACTCTCCCTAGCTACCTCCCTATCCCCACCTTTATGTCTTTCTTGCTCACACACATAAACACTTCTTCTTTCTCCCTCCCTATCTCTAACTTATCATACCCCTATCTTTACCTTTCACCTCTCTTTGTCTATATCTCATTTTATCTATTCTCTTTGATCTACTCTATGTATATATCACCTCATATATCTTTATTGTTCTATATCTTCATCTCCCCCTATCCCTCTCCCCTTATCTCTCCTTGTATCACCATATCCCTCTATCATTTTCTATATGAAATGGATAGCCTAGCTTTTTGATCTCTCTCTCTCTCTCTCTCTCTCTCTCTCTCTCTCTCTCTAATCATATTGAAATAATTAGAATTTAACAAAT